>CM032233.1:290000-427500 GCA_019009955.1 Riptortus pedestris
CACTAGAGTTGCGGGCGGTGAATACTATTCTTTCTTTTGCGGAGCCAACTACCCATCCTTTTTCACTCGGGCGAGGGAAACCAACTACACACTAATGTAATGGCCGCTCAGATCAAGCTGGCTCTGTCCCGTAGGCTAGCGCTGGACTTTCTTCTCCTGGCCATTGCCTACGTGATCTCCATATGTGCGGCAGGTTAGTCTTCCAAGTAAGCTCGGGATTTTCAATTCAAAGACGACTGAACAGTATCTATAATTCACATATTTTCAGTCAAATCCACTCCAAGCAGACATAGTTTAGAAATAGTCGGTTATAAGTAGAAAGAAATTCCAATAGTGCCAGCATTTAACAGGAAATAAGTTAATACAACTAACTGTGTGGGCGGGCCTCCGTGCGACTTTCCCTTCCACTTGAGATTTATAACCTCACTGATACGAATTATACGTAGAACTACCATATAAATCGAAAAACAACATGATTACGCCTATAACAAATAAACATTAATTAGTACCAATACAAATGGTTACCCCCGCTATAGTTTTAGCGAATACCTCGTTTATACTTTGTTAAACGACAAAAGTGGATACATCAAAAGTTATTCTAAATAACAAATAAAAACCTTCTGTAATGTGCATGAGACAACAAGCTAACCCCCCCCCCCTCCCCCCGTGTCATCCACAGAAATGTTAACATAGTTTATTTTCATGAAGAAGTTACTGCTAATTCACATACCGAGTTTTATTTAGTTCGGTTGATTCTTTTGTGCCAAATAAAATTGTTGACTCCCGCTATAATTTTTAGCGTAAAACTCATTTATACTTCAATATACGACGAAAGTGTATATAAGAAAAGTTACTCTAAATAACAAAATTAATAACTTTTGTTATGTGCATATTTGCCGAAAAACCAATCGGAAACGAAATATCGCTATTTTTGATTTCAGGCCCGTCTTAGAACCCCCACTCCCGTTTAAACCTATAAATTTTAACATAGCTTATAATCATGGATGAATTTATGCTAACTCACATACGGAGTTTTGTTAAATTCGGTTCAACCGTTTGTGCCCAATAAAATAGTTGGCTCCCGCTTAGGTTTTTGGTGTATATGTCGTTTATACTTTGTTGTAAACAAAAGTGAAAATAACAAAAGTTACTCTAAATAACAGAATAAACAATTTTTGTCATGAGCGTATCTGCCGATAAACCAATAGGAAACGAAATATTGCTATTTTTAATTTCAGGCCTCCCTTATAACCCCCACTCCTGCTCGCCCCTACAAATGACGGTACAGATTATTATCATGTAGGAGTTACTGCTAAATCACATACCGAGTTTTATTTAGTTCGGTTGATTCTTTTGTGCGAAATAAAATTGTTGACTCCCGCTATAATTTTTAGCGTACTCGTTTATTCTTCGGTAAACGACGAAAGTGTATATAAAAGAAGTTACTCTAAATAACAAACTAAACAACTTTTGGTTATGTGCATATTTACCGAAAAATCAATGCGAAACGAAATATTGTTATTTTTAAAATTTAGGCCTCTCTTATAACCCCCACTCCTGTTTGTCTTAGAGTATATTAATAGAGCCTTAAGTCTGAGTTGGGCTAGTAGTAATATACATACCAAGTTTCATAAAATTCAGTTCAGCAGTTTATGCTTGAAAAAGTAACAAACACACACGAAAGAAGCAAAATGCAGTTATTGTGTCTATGGCATGTGAAACGAAAAGTTATAGTGAAATTTCGCGAAAAAAAATCAATGTACAGACAGAGGTTACAATTTTATATATATATATATATATATATATATATATATATATATATATACTAGCTTAGGATGCGATTTTCAAAAATTTTATTCAAATGCCCATCGATCCTACCCAGGAGATGACGAAAATGAGGTCCGTTCAAAATTATATATATATACTAGCTAAGGTACCCGGCTTCGCCCGTGTATTCATTTGAGGCTGAATGAAGGTGGTATTTTTTTGGCAAAGTTTTAGTTTCCACAATATTTTGACATTTCCGCGTCACATTGTTTATGGTTTCCACCCGTAGTTGCTAAAATAAAATTGTTATTTAAGGCTTCACTGTCCTCAATAGTTTTATATTTCCCGTCTTCTGTTCTTATGTAATTTTTTTTATAACGTAATGGACCATATAATTCATTATCGTAGAATGTATTCTATCTTGCAAGCCATGTATGAAGAACAGTTCCTTTCCCTTGCGGTACAAAGACCAACGGTAACAGCTTTTTTTTAGGTACGTAATAACCGCTATTAAAAATACTCTTTTGTAAGTCACGATTGTTAACTGTGTATTCATATTGGTACACAGTGGTGTGTTCAGTAATTTGTATAATATTTTACCGGGGAAGAGTTAAAAAATACCAGGAATAACCGGGTGCACCTCCACAGTGTTCATCCTTTTAAATTATTTATTTATGATAATTAAAGAAATTCACATTCCTGAGAATTACACTACATTGCTAGAAGTATAAGCATCAAGTATCATGTAAACATAGACCAATATGAGGTTGCCAGGGAAGTGGCAGAACTGATAGGACAAAGGAAGTAACCCCCACGCCTCCCTATGACCAGTGGTGCCAACTCATTTAGGATATCAATCATGTAATACATTAAATTATATAAACAAATCTGATTACATAATCTTCACAATACTAAAACTTTTTGTTCAAATATTTTTCACGCTTTAACTAAATAAAGTATTAAATACACTTAAGGGCAAACTGGCGTTTCCCATGAATTAATGTTTGGAAAAAGAGAGAGGGGGGCAGTATACTTTACTTGGTGCAATCTGTTAGTGGTGTTAAAAAAATAACATAGATTTGAATTATTAAGGATAAAATATTAACATAGATTTGAAGTAATTTATCCAGGTGTGGTACCTGATAGTTCAAATTGGAAAGAATTGTTGAGCATATCAATAATTATATGCAAGTAATTTGCTTCATACATAGTTATATGAAAAACTGTATAAAACCAAAAATTACTCTAAATAACAATGTAACAGCTATTGTTATGTGCACGTCTGACGAAAAAAAAATAAAAGCTAAATGTCACGAATTTTTATTTCAGGACTCTCGTATAACCCCCCACTCCCGTTCTAATGTAAAAATTACAATATACCTTATAATCATGGGAGTTTTAATGCTAATTCACATGCCGAAATTTGTTAAGTTCGGTTCAATTGTTAGTGCTCAACAAAATAGTTGGCTCTCGCTTTAGTATTTAGTGTATATCTCGTTGATTTCTTATAAGACAAAAGTGAATATAACAAAAGTTACTTCAAATAAAAAAAAATAGACTACTTTTGTCATGTGCATTTACACAGAAAATCCAATAGAAGACGAAATACCGCTATTTTTAAATTCAGGACTCCCTTACAACCCCCACTCCTGCACGTCTCTAGAAATGTTGGTATGGCTTATTATAATGAAGGCGTTAATGCTAATAAACATACCGAGTTTTATTTGGTTCGGTTAAGTTTTTGTGCCAAAAGAAATTGTTCACTTCCTCTATAGGTTTTAGCGTATATCTCGTTTATAATTCGATTTACGACAAAAGTGTACATAACAAATGTTACTCGAAATAACAAGATAAACAACTTTTGTCATTTGCATATTTTCCGAAAAACCAATGGGAAACGAAATATCGCTATTTTTAATTTTAGGCCTCCCTTATATCGTATGGTGAATATCATCTCTGAACATCGATCGTATCAACATATTTTGTTCAGGTTTCACCCAGGGGACCCGATAGAGGATTATGAGTTAGTCACCAATACTTATGGTTTAACCTCAGCTGCATTCATCGCTCTGCGGTCTTTAGTCCAGAATGCTTTGGATGAGGGACATAAGTATCCCCTTGCTGCAAAAGTTGTTCCAAGGGATTTTTTCGTTGATGGCCTCCTCAGTGGTGCCAGCTCAATAGAAGAGGCGAGAGAACTTGTGGATGAAGTCATCAGTATGCTCAAGGCTGGCGGATTTTTGGTGAGAAAATGGGTCTCCAGTGTTCCTGTAGTCTTAGATTCGATTCCTGAGGAGCTTAAAGAAACTAACATAATTCTTGATCCAAAACAAGACAATTCAGTGAAAATTCTCGGAATTCATTGGGATTCTAATCTTGATTTTTTGTCGATCCACATTTCCTCAGTTGTACCTCGAAGAGTGGTGACTAAGAGAATTGTCTTATCCGTAATCGCTAAGGTATTTGATCCCATGGGTTTTGTTGCTCCTGTTGCAGTTTTCATGAAGTCCTTCTTCCAATCCTTGTGGATAATGGACTACGACTGGGATAATCCTATAGAGGAACATATTCTTAGCAAATGGTTGCATTGTGTCAATAATCTATATTTGTTGTCGAACGTCACAATCCCAAGATTTGTGGGTGTTGATGCCAATAGCGTGGGTTCAATAAATCTGCTTGGATTTTGTGATGCCAGCGAACTCGGCTACTCAGCAGTTGTCTATGCTCGAATTGGGAGCTTAGATCAGCATGGCGAAGTACGCCTGCTTGCCTCTAAGACTAGATTGGCTCCTGTGAAAACAATTACAATGCCTAAATTGGAGTTACTTGGTTCTATGCTATTAAAGGACTTAATTGCGAGTGAACACTCAGCCCTAAGTTCCTTAAACAAAGCTATAGCAGTTTTCGCCTGGTATGGCTCTACTATTGTTTTGTCATGGCTTAAGGAGCGACCTTGTAATTTAAAGATTTTGTCGCTCACAGAGTCGCTAGTTTCTTAGACTCGCCAGTGCCAATTAGTCTTCGTCATATCAGTAGTGCTGACAACCCAGCCGATGTTGCCTGTAGAGGCTTGACCCCAGACATGATCATTGATAACAAGCTATGGTGGGAAGGCCCTCCGTGGTGTAAGGAACCCATCCATGAATGGTGTATTTCGGAGTTCGACAAAGTTCTCTTGAGTAAACTTCCTGAAGCTAAGTCCAGAAGTTTATTTGTCAACCCGATTATGGTCTCTAGTGAAGAGAACTCGGTTCTTAAACTGATAGACAGGATTTCTTGTTTTGGCAAACTCAAAAGAGTTCTTGCTTATGTGATCAGATTCTCTGTTAATTGTCGTCGCAAACTTCCTGAAACCAGACTAAAAGGTGGTTTAACCCGAGAAGAACTTGCTCTATCTTTGAATATACTTGTCAGGGAAGTACAAGGTCATCATTTTGCTGATGAAGTAAGGCTGATGACATCGAAAACAACTGGGAGTTGTCCCAAATCTCTTCGTCTATTATGTCCCTATATAGATGAGAACAACATTCTTAGAGTAGGTGGACGACTTAAGAATGCTAGATTGCCTGATAGTAGCAAGAATCAATACTTGTTGCCGAAGCATAGTCGTTTGACTCACTTGATAATTGATTATTACCACGTGAACTACCTTCATGTTGGTCCTGGTACTTTGTCGTCTTTACTGAGAAGAAAATTTTGGATCCTTTCAGCTAGGACAGTGATACGACAGAGAATTCACAGATGCCTCACGTGCACTAGGTACAGGGCTGCCTTTCTGCAACCACAAATGGGGCAGTTGCCAAAGCCTAGAGTGGTTCAGTCCAGAGTATTCTCTCACGTCGGAATTGACTGTGCTGGTCCATTCTCTATTAAGGAGCACAAGCGTAAAGGTGCCAAAATAATCAAAGGTTATTTGGTTGTTTTTATTTGTTTTTGTGTCAATGCAACGCATTTTGAGATAGTAACGGAATTATCTACTCCGGCCTTTCTCGATGCTTTTGATAGGTTTTGTGCCCGGAGAGGATTCCCAATTGATGTCTACTTAGATTGTGGAACAAACTTTAAGGGTGCTTCACGATATTTCCGTGAGCTCACAGGATGCCTCAACTGTTCTGAGCTTGAAACAGCGCTTGCCAAGAAGGACATTAGGTGGCATTTCAACAGCCCTGGAGCGCCTTCAATGGGTGGCCTCTGGGAAGCGGCTGTTAAATCGGCCAAAAGTCACCTGACCAAGATAATCGGCAATAGATGCCTAACCTATGAAGAGCTCAACACACTAATGCAT
Source organism: Riptortus pedestris (assembly GCA_019009955.1). Classification (NCBI taxonomy): domain Eukaryota; kingdom Metazoa; phylum Arthropoda; class Insecta; order Hemiptera; family Alydidae; genus Riptortus; species Riptortus pedestris. Next base: position 296,053 of record CM032233.1, read on the forward strand.
CGAATTGAAGCTGTCTTGAATTCCAGACCGCTAACACCATTGCCTTCATCTCCTATGGAGCCCGATGTTCTGACACCAGGCGAGTTTTTAGTTGGTGGTACGTTGATTTCGCCGCCAGAACATAACCTCCTGGATGTCAAGGAAGGAGTCTTGAATAGATGGCAATTGGTACGCAGTTTAGCACAGCAATTTTGGGCAAAGTGGAAGAATGACTATTTGAATTCGATCCAACAAAGGACGAAATGGTACAACGAAGTACCAAATTTGTCACCAGAAGCCCTAGTGCTAATAAAGAACGAGAACACTTCTCCGATGAATTGGCCACTTGGTAAAGTCGTGAGAGTGTTTCCCGGTACAGACTCAGTTGTTAGAGTGGTAGAGCTGAAAGTGGGCAACACATTGCTGCGCCGGCCTGTTAACAGGTTAGTGCCGCTCCCCGTCTCAGATTGAGCTAAAGTTTGTTTTTGTTCCTTATTAATTAGAAGTTTGTGTTTATTTGTTTTGTTTTTTGTTTCTTATTATTTAGAAGTTTGTCGTTTATTTGCTCATTAGTTGGACAGTAGCCCAACCAGATGTTTGATTGTTTAATTCTTTGTTCTTTGTTTAGGTTATTTCATTGTTCGTTATTTAGATAATAATTAGTTAATAGTTTCTTTATTTCCATGGTTTGATCCCTTTCCGTGGGCCTCTTTCCTACGTCCTAAGTCCTTGCTGACAGTCCCCTGCAAGGTGAAGTTGGCGCGGTTTCATTACCTTATCCTTCCTTATTCTAAGCCATTGAAGTATCGTATTTTAGAGATTATGTTTAGTTATGTAGTTCCTATCGCAACCAGCTACAAACAATAAAGTGAACCCCTTGTTTATTTTATTTATTGCATTTTGTTGGGATTATAATAAGATAATCCCAAGGCTGGCGGTATGTTTGGTAATTGTACGTCCTGTTTTGAAGTTACGGGAGCTCCTAGATCGAGAAGACAACAGGTGGCGCCCCTGCCGGACAAGATGAGCAGATAGTCAGTCGAGCTCTAGTGCTGATACAGTGAGTACTTGTTATTTTCCCTACGCCAGGCATATGCAGTCGGTTTACATCGGAACCGGCATTTGTTAAGTATACAGTCCACTTAAATTTCGCATACAGCATATTTGCCGAAACCCCAATAGCAAACGAAATATCACTATATTTAATTTCAGGCCTCCCTTATAACCCCCACTCCTGCCCATCCCTAGAAATGTTAGTATGGCTTATTTTAAGGAAGGCGTTAGTGCTAATATACATACCGAGTGTTTTATTCAGATCGGTTGAGTCTTTTGTGCGAAATAAAATTGTTGACCCCCGCTTTAATTTATAGCGTATAACGCCTTTATACTTCGGTATACGACGATAGTGTATATAACAAAAGTTCCTCTAAATAACAAAATAAACAACTTTTGTTATGCGCATATTTACCGAAACCCCAATAGGAATCGAAATATCACTATTATTAATTTCAGACCTCCCTTATAACCCCCACTCCTGCCCGTCCCTAGATATGTTAGTATGGCTTATTATAAGGAAAGCGGCAGTGCTAATACACATACCGAGTTTGGTTTAGTTCGGTTGAGTTTTTTGGGCCCAATAAAATTGTTGACTTCCGCAGTAGTTTTTAAGGTATAACTCATTTATACATAGGTATGCGACAAAAGTGTATATAAAAAAAGTTACTCCAAATAACAAAATAAACAACTTTTGTTATGTGCATATTTGCCGAAAATGCCATTAGAAACGAAATATCGCTATTTTTAATTTCTGGCTTCCCTCATAACCCCCATTCTTGTTCGTCTCAGAGAATATTAATATAGCCTAAAGTCTAAGTTGGGTTAGTAGTAATATACATACCAAGTTTCATAAAATTCGGTTCAGTCATTTATGCGTGAAAAGGTAACAAACAAACAAACAAACAGACATCAAAGAAACAAAATGCAGATATGGTGTCTATGACATGTGAAACGAAATGTTTTCGTGAAATATCGCGAAAAAAAAATCAATATACTGACAGAGGTTACAATTTTATATATGTACTAGCTCAGATACCCGGCTTCGCTCGGGAATTGATTTTAGGCTGAATGGTGATTGTATTTTTTGGCCGAGGCTTTCCTTTGCATACTATTTCGACATTTACCCGTCCCAGTGTTTCGGATTTATACCAGTTATTGGTGTGGATTTCTTATTAATAAAATTAATTTTTTATGTAAGACTTCACTGTCCTCCATATTGGCATATTTCCCGTCTCCTGTACATTATGCAAAGATTTCGGTTATTAAGGACAAAATATTAACATAGATTTGAATTTATTTTTCCAGGTGAGGTAACTGTTAGTTCAAATTAGAAAGAATTGTTGAGCGTATCAATATTTCTACGCAAATTACTTGCTCCACACATTTTTCCTGGAGAGATGTATAAAACAGAAGTTACTCTAAATAACAAAGGTAAAAACGTTTGTTATGTGCATGATCGTCGAAAAACAAATAGACAAAGAAATATCGCGAATTTATATTTCAGGCCTCCCTTATAACCCCCACTCCTGTTCTAACCTAAAAACTTTAATATAGCTTATAATCATGGAAGAATTAATGCTGATTCACATACCGAGTTTTGTTAAGTTCGGTTCAATCGTTAGTGCTCAATAAAATAGTTGACTCCCGCTTTAGTTTCTAGTGTATATCTCGTTTATACTGTGTTATAAGACAAAAGTGAATATCACAAATGTTACTTCAAATAAAAAAATAAACTACTTATGTCATGTGCATATTAGCCGAAAAACCAATATGAAACGAAATATTCCTATTTTTAATTTCTGGCTTCATTATAACCCCCATTCCTGCCCGTCCCTAGAAATGTTGATATGGCTTGTTATAATGAAAGCGTTAGTGCTAATACATAGACCGAGTTTTATTTATTTCGGTTGGGTCTTTTGTCCCAAATAAAATTGTTCACTTCCGCTATAGGTTTTAGTGTATATCTCGTTTATAATTCGGTATACGAAAAAAGTGTATATAACAAATGTTACTCCAAATTACAAAATAAACAACTTTTGTTATGTTCATATTTGCAAAAAAACCAATAGAAAACGAAATATCCCTATTTTTAATTTCAGGCCTCCCTCATAACCCCCACTCCTGTTCGTCTTAGAGGATATTAATATAGCCTAAAGTCTAAGTTGGGCTAGTAGTAATATACATACCAAGTTTCATAAAATTCGGTTCAGCCGTTTATGCGTGAAAGGGTAACAAACAAACATAAACATTTTGTGTTAAAGTCACATATGATAACTCTAAATTTGATTCGGATTAATGACGTTATATATCTCCGTCGCCTCCTTCTCATTTATTTATTTTTCCTAGAAAATAACATTGCTATTTATTTCCAATAGAAATGTATACTATAAGAGCATTTCCGTTATTTAATTTGTATAATGTATTATTTAAACAAAGTCATGCTGAATTGGCACAAGGAGCGATAGCGGAAGTTGTAGGGAAGCAAACTCTTTGGTTCTGCTAATATATATCTTATTTCCGATATTTTGATGTTATTGAAACAAATATGTACCATCATAACAATTAGACGTTAATGGTAATGCCATTATGAAAAAAGACGATAACTGGTTAAACTTAATATGATTTAAAGTATTACTTATTTTGCTGGGAGGGCTACAATCTCTTACCCTCACCCTTCTCTTTGAATATAAATGAAATTATTTTTAGGGTAATACTATTATTTAATTCCGTCAGGTAGATAAATTATTAAAATAATACTCTGAATCAATAATTTAAGAAAAACATGGTGTTTAGCCCTCATGCTGGACCGGAAGATGACAGGAGCCTAAACAGTTAATTGAGTTATCTTATTACCAGTGAAATGCTGCCATTCCTGGAAGTGATTTCCACTGAGCTCTGCTATTACGCTATTACGAATATAATCTAATGTACAAAACTATGCTTAAACTACATGTGCTCGGATTGGTTTTTGACAGGAAATAAGTTTCATTATATATTTAATTGTAATAAATGCAATCCATGATTATGATTTTAAGTATTCAAAAAGGAGACATAAGAAGTGGAAAGGGATAGATTAGGAACACATTTTTATTTATTCTTCAACAGTAAAATTTCTCATTTATAAGTCGTCTGCCTGACCCTCACGGGAAAACAATACGCCCAGACGGGAAGTGTAGTAAACATTGAAGCCTTGCCCAAAAAAATACTATCATCATTTATCACACAGCAACGACGGGTATAGACCCTAAACACTAGTACGGGGAAATGTCAAAATACTGTGCAAACTAAAGGCTTACCAAAAAAAATACATTATTCAGCCTCAAATGAATTCCCGGGCGAAGCCGGGTACCTTAGTTAGTATATATATAAATATATATATATATATATATATATATATATATATATATATATATATATATTTGTCTGTTAACGCTCTAGCGGTCGCAATTTTTGTTTGATCGTTACTAAACTCGATATTTAAACGTTTTATGCAAAAAGACAGATCAAGTTGGTTAATGGCTGAAATCGGACCAGTGGGAGGGGGGGGGGGTTTAGAGGAGGGATTTTCGGAAATTCAAAATATCTCCGTTACCATATGTCGGATCAAAATATTGGAAAGAACCAATCTTATGCAAATTAAATTTACTATAAATATTGTACTATACATTTATTCTCTATCTTGAATATTAACCGAGATATTTGAATTTTTATTACATGTGGGCGGATAACGCAAGAGTGAGTTTCCCGCCAAATGCTAGTTAGGTCGTTTCCGTAACAGCTTGGCTCTCGTGTGGAAATTTCTCTGTTGTATAACCTCACGTGGGAAATCTGCTTAGTTTACGCAGCCCCTGCGTGACGGACTTTTTTTTATAACGTAGTGGACCATATAATTCATAATCGTAGAAAGTATTCTGTCTATAGATATTTATATCTATATGAATGAAAAATAGCGATATTTCGTTTCCTATTGGGTTTTCGGCAAATACGAACATAACAAAATTTGTTTATTTTGTTATTTAAAGAAACTTTTGTTATATACACTTTTTTAGTATACCGAATTATAAACGAGATATACGCTAAAACCAATAGCGGAAGTGAACAATTTTATTAGGGACAAAAGACCCAACCGAAATAAATAAAACTCGGTATGCGTATTAGTACTAATGCCTTCATTATAACAAGCCATACCAACATTTCTAGGGACGGGCAGGAGTGGGGTTTGTAAGGGAGGCCTGAATTTAAATATAGCGGTATTTTGTTTCCTATTCGTTTTTCGGCAAATATGGACAAAACAAAAGTTGTTTATTTTGTTATTTAGAGTAACTTTGGTCATTTTCATTTTTGTCTTTTAACCAAGTATAAACGAGATATACACTATAAACAAAAGTGGGAGTCAACTATTTCATTGGGCGCTAACGATTAAACCGAACTTAAAAAAACTCGGTATGTCAATTAGCATTAACTCTTCCATGATTATAAGCTATATTAAAATTTTTAGACTAGAACGGGAGTGGGGGTTATAAGGGAAGCCTGAAACACAAATTCGCGATATTTCATTGTCTATTTGTTTTTCGACAAACATACACATAGCAAAAGTTGTTTACTTTGTTATTTAGATTAACTTTTGTTTCATACATTTCTCCAGGAACAATGTGTGGAGCAAGTATTTTGCGTAGAAATATTGATATGCTCAACAATTCATTCCAATTTTAACTATGAGGTACCTCACCTGGAAAAATTAATTCAAATGTATGTTAATATTTTGTCCATAATAACTGAAATCTATGCATAATGCACAGGAGACGGGAAATATGACAATTTGGAGGACTTACATAAAAAATTAATTTTATTATTAACAAATGCCAACTCCGGGTATTAACCCCAAAATACTGGGGCGGGTAAATGTCAAAATATTGTGCAAATTAAAGCCTTGCCAAAAAAATACCATCACCATTCAGCCTCAAATCAATTCCCGGGCGAAGCCGGGTATCTGAGCTAGTATATATATAAAATTGTAACCTCTGTCTGTACATTGATTTTTTTCGCGAATTTTCACGATAACTTTTCGTTTCACATGTCATAGACACCATAACTGCATTTTGTTTCTTTCGTGTATGTTTGTTTGTTTGTTACCTTTTCACGCAAAAAAGGCTGAACCAAATTTTATGAAACTTCGTATGTATATTACTACTAACTCAACTTAGACTTTAGGCCATATTAATATTCTCTGAGACAAACAGGAGTGGGGGTTATAAGGGAGGCCTGAAATAAAAATTCGCGATATTAGATTTTCTATTGGTTATTCGTCAAACGTGCACATAACAATAGTTGTTTTCTTTGTTATTTAGAGTAGCTTACAACAATACAATTTTTTGTTAACAATTTAAGGAGCAAGTAATTTGCGTAGAAATATTGATATGCTCAAAAATTCTTTCCAATTTGAACAACCAGGTAGGTACCTCACGTGGATAAATGATTTCAAATCTATGTTAATATTTTATCCTTGATAATTCAAATCATGTAAGATTCAGATTACACCAAGTAAAGTATACTGCCCCCCCCCCACTTCTCTTTCCCAAACATTAATTCATGAGAAACGCCGGTTTTCCCTATGTGTATTTCATTATTTTGAATAACAGTTTTAGTATTGTGAAGATAATGTAATCTGATTTGTTCATATAATTTAATGTATTGCGGGATTAATATCCTAAATGAGTTGGCACCACTGAGGCTAGGGACGTGTCGAGCTACTTCCTTTGTCCTATCAGTTCTGCCGCTCCCTGCCGACCTCATATTGGTCTATGTTTACATGATAATTGATGCTTACAGCAGTGTAGTGTTCCACTTGTCTTTTGCGGCATATCTTCAGCCGTGTCTATGTTGTGGTGGCCCACGATATTTCGCCGCTCTTCCAACCGGCATCTTCTGGTGGTCATGTTTTCTGCGTGCTTGTGGCAGCTCTTAATGCCATTGTATCATTAAGAACAAAAGACAACTGAAATAGATTCCCAACGACGGAGTTTAAAACAACAATGTAGTGTTATTCTCAGGAATGTGAATTTCATTAATTATAATAAGTAAATAATTTAAAAGGATGAACGCTGGGGAGGTGCACCCAGTTATTTCTGGTATTTATTGACTCTGCTCCGTTAATGTATGATATACTTTACTAAATAAATATATAAATATACAGTTTACAATCGACACTTACAAAAGAGTATTTTTAAAAGCGTTTATGACGAATCTAAAACAGCTGTCACCATTAAGCTTTGTACCGCATCAAGGGAAAGGAAATTATATGTTCATTACTTTATAAAAAGAACTACATGCACAGGAGACGGGAAATATAAAAATATTGAGGAGAGTGAAACCTTGCATAACAAATAATTTAATTATTAACAAATCCACAGCAACGACGGGTATAAACCTTAAACATTGGGACGGGGAAATGTCAAAATATAGTAGAAAGTAAAGCCTTGCCAAAAAAAATACCATCATTTGCCTCAAATGAATTCCCGGGCAAAGCCGGGTACCTTAGCTAATTTATACATATATATATATATATATATATATATATATATATATATATATATAATTTTGAACGGACCTCATTTTCGTCATCTCCTGGGTAGGATCGATGGGCATTTGAATAAAATTTTTGAAAATCGCATCATGACTATGACCTGAATAGCCGATTTCCCTTAAGGGAAATCTGCTAATAAGGGGATGGCCCCTACCAGCGTCAACACCGATGGAGATGGTGGTAGCAGTTGATATTCTGAGAGAAGAGCGTAACTTCCTTGGCCCCGTGGAGGCATGCGCCAAGGGCTGGCTGGTCAATCGATGGGAGAGTCGATGACACACGATAGAAATAACCTCTAATACTAAGCTCTTTTTCAAAACTCTGCAGGTCAAATTAGACAAGGACTCAGATCAAGATAGAGAATGAATGTATATAACAATATTTATAGTACATTCAATTTGCAATAAGATTAGTTCTAAAAAATAAGAAATCCACCTCCCACTAGTCCGATTTTAGCTGTTAACAAACTTGATCTTTAGTTTTATATAAAACGTTTAAATTCGAGTTTGGTAACAATCAAACAAAAATTGCGACCGCTAGAGCGGTATCAGCCATATATATATATATACTAGCTAAGGTACCCGGCTTCGCTCGGGAAATCATTTAAGGCTGAATGATGATAATATTTTTTTGGGCAAGGCTTCAATGTTTACAACTACACTTCCCGTCGGCGCGCAATGTTTTGCTGTGAGGGTCAGGCAAGCGACTTATAAATGAGAAATTTTATATTTGAAGAATAAATAAAAATGTGTTCCTAATCTATCCCTTGCCATTTTTTAACTCACCTTTTTGAATACTTCAAACCGTTATCATGGATAGTATTTATTACAATTAAATATCGTCTATAATGAAACTTATTTCCTGTCAAAAACCAATCCGAGCACATATAGTTTAAGCATACTTTAGCACGTAAGGTTATATTCATAATAGTAGATCTCAGTGGTAATCACTTCCCGTAATGCCCAGCATTTCACAGGAAATTAGTAAACTCAATTAACTCTATTAGCCTCCGTCTATTTCCGCTCTCGCATTAGAGCTATCAACACTCTTCTCCTTAAATTATTAATTCAAAATATTATTGTAATAATTTATCTACCTGATGGAATTAAATAATAGTGTTACCCTAAAAATAATTTCAATTATATTCAAAAAGCTAGTCGAGGGGAAGAGATCGCAGTCGTCCCTGCAACCTAAGTAATACTTTAAACAATCATATCGAGTTTAAGAGCATTTTGTCTTTTGTCATAATGACCTTAACGTTTAATTGTTATGATAGTACATATTTGTTTCAATAACATGAAGATATCGGAAATAAGATAGTATATAACCAAAATCAAAGAGTTTGATTCCCTACTACTTCCCCTATCACTCCTTGAGGAAATTCAGCACGATTATTTTTTAAATAATACATTATACAAATTAAATAATGGAAATGGTCTTATAGTTTAAATTTCTATTGGAAATAAATAACAAAGTTATTTTCCAGGGAAAATAAATAAATGAGGCGAAGGGTGAGGGGGATTTATAATCTCACTAATCCGAATCATAATTAGTACTAAATAATCGAAATAGATAAGGCTAAAACATAACATCATTTGTCATAATATGCCTATATTAAAAACACTTAAATAAGTACTAATAAAATCGTCGACTCCCGCTATAGATTTAGCTTATATCCCGTATTTACTTTATTTTACGACATAAGTGAATGAAACAAAAGTTGCTCTAAATAACAAAGTAAACAACTTTTGTTATGTGCACCTTTGCCGAAAAACAAATAGAAAATGAAATATCATGAATTTTTACTTCAGGCCTCCCTTATAACTCCCACTCCCGTTCGAACCTAAAAATTTTAATATAGCTTATAATCATGGGAGAATTAATGCTAATTGACATACCGAGTTTTGTTAAGTTCGGTTCAATCGTTAGCGCCCAATAAAATAGTTGACTCCCGCTTTAGTTTATAGTATATATCTCGTTTATACTTCGTTAAAAGTCAAAAATGAATATCACAAAAGTTACTCTAAATAACAAAATAAACAACTTTTGTTAGGTTCATATTTGTCGAAAAACGAATAGAAAACGAAATACCGTTATTTTAAATTCAGGCCTCCCTTACAACCCCCATTCCTGCCCGTCCCTAGAAATGTTAGTATGGCTTTTTATAATGAAAGCGTTAGTGCTAATACACATACCGAGTTTTATTCATTTCGGTTGGGTCTTTCGTCTCAAATAAAATTGTTCACATTTGTTATAGGTTTTTGCGTATATCTCGTTTATAATTCAGTATACGAAAAAGTTTATATAACAAAAGTTACTCTAAATAACAAAATAAACAACTTTTGTTATGTTTATATTTGCCAAAAAACCAATAGGAATCGATATATCGCTATTTTTAATTTCAGGCTTCCCTTATAACCCCCACTCCTGTTCGTCTCAGAGGATATTAATATAGCCTAAAGTCTATGTTGGGTTAGTAGTAATATACATACCAAGTTTCATAAAATTCGGTTCAGCCGTTTATGCGTGAAAATGTAACAAACAAACAAACAAACATACACGAAAGAAACAAAATGCAGTTATGGTGTCTATGACATGTGAAACGAAAAGTTATCGTGAAATTTCGCGAAAAAAATCAATGTACAGACAGAGGTTACAAATATATATATATATATATATATATATATATATATATATATATATATATATATATATATATATACTAGCTCAGATACCCGGCTTCGCCCGGGAATTCATTTGAGGCTGAATGGTGATGGTATTTTTCTAGCAGGCTTTACATTGCACAATATTTTGACATTTACCCGTCCCAGTGTTTAGGATTGATACCCGTCGTTGCCGGTGATTTGCTAATGATAGAATTATTTGTTCGATAATTCTTCACAGTCTTCGATATTTTTATATTTCCCGTTTCTTATACATGTAAATATGGTGAATTTTTATTTCAGGCCTCCCTAATAACTCCCCTCCCGTTCGAACCTAAAAATTTTAATATAACTTATAATCATGGAAGAATTAATGCTAATTGACATACCGAGTTTTGTTAAGTTCGGTTCAGCCGTTAGTGCCCGCTAAAGTTTTAACGTATAACTCATTTATACTTAGGTATACGACAAAAGTGTATATAACAAAAGTTACTCCAAATAACAAAATAAACAACTTTTGTTATGTTTTTATTTGCGGAAAAACCAATAGGAAACGAAATATCTCTATTTTTTATTTCAGGCTTCCCTTATAACCCCCACTCCTGTCCATACATAGAAATATTGGTATGGCTTATTATAATGAAGGCCTCACTGCTAATACACATACCGAGTTTGGTTTAGGTCGGTTGAGTTTTTTGTGCCAAATAAAATTGTTGACTTCCGCAGTAGTTTTTAACGTATATCTCATTTAAACTTGGGTATAAAACACAACTGCATATAACAAAAGTTCCTTCAAATAACAAAATAAACTACTTTTGTTATGTGCATAATTGCCGAAAATGCAATAGGAAACGAAATATCGCTATTTTTAATTTCAGCCCTTCCTTATAACCCCCACTCCTGTTCGTTTCAGAGAATATTAACATAGCCTAAAGTCTAAGTTGGGTTATTAGTAATATACATATTAAGTTTCATAAAATTCGGTTCAGCCGTTTATGCGTGAAAAGGTAACAAACAAACAAACAAATAAACAAACAAACAAACAAACAAACAGACACGAAAGAAACAAAATGCAGTTATGGTGTCTATGACATGTGAAACGAAAAGTTATCGTGAAATTTCGCGAAAAAAATCAAGGTACAGACAGAGGTTACAATTTTATATATATATAGATATATATATACATATAATTTTGAACGGACCTATTTTCGTCACCTCCTTGATAGGATCGATGGACATTTGTAGAAATTTTTCAAAAATCCGGTCATAATTAGGACCTCAATAGCTGATTTCCTTCAAGGGAAATCGACTAAAATGTGTCATGCTCTCGCACTAGAGGTGTAAGTAAACTCATAAGAATTATTATGTTATGTATTATGTATGTATTATTATAAATTAATTATGTTTAACTCACTGGCTAGATTTATGGGCAATAAATAACCATAGGACGGCCTCTTTCATGTCCAAATGAAATATCCTATAATTCCTCCGAGAATAGCAAATTTACAGGGTCTTTCAAAAAGAATGATCTATGGTGCTTTACAGGAGCATCGCAGAAGGACACGTTGGATGTTATTATTACAAAAAGCGTAGTTGTAAGTTTGGAATGGTTTCCGGTAGTGGCCGGTAGTGTGTTCTATCGACACTTCTCTGTCGTAATCCCTACTGACAGCAGTTGCCACGCAATGGCTACACCTGTACAAAAATCGTTCTGTGCCATTGAGTCGGCCGAGACCAATTCTCTTGTTACAGTGCAACGTGCTTTCCGTAGGAGATTCAACAGGCAGTAGAGGCCCTTTGCCAAGAACATCCGACGTTGGATCGTACAATTGCCGGACACTGGATGTTTGTGAACATTTGTGAGAGGTAACAAAACTTCAACACCGGTAAAATACATGTGTCTCTTGCATTACTGTCTGTTAATAAGATATAGCTTAATAAAATCGGTTCATTCTTTTTGAAAAACCATACTCAAGTTGATTCTCTAAATAAAGGAACTCACGTTCCATGTACCTTTCTATTTTTGGGCCGACGAAATTGGATAGAAACGATTATCTAACGACTAAGGATCACTCTCACGACACTGATTTATCACTTGCTTGCATTTCGTATTATAAAAGCTAGTCAGTAATTTTAGGGATCTGCATCACGTCGGCAATCATCTTCCAACCCTCTTGTACTTGTAGCCTACCCATAAATATTTTCAACAAGATTAGTAACAAACTTTTTCGATCCAACGAATATCAACCAAGATATTCTAGAGTTCATATTTTGCTTCTTCATTGAACCTTTAGAACTCCTTGTCCGATTTAGGCCGGCGACGAAATCGCTTTTTGTATTATATGATCCGTTTAAATATGGGGAATGGTTGCTATCTATATGTATTCCAGAGAGAAGGAAGAGAAAGACAGCGATACAGATAGAGAGCGAGCAAGAGGGGGTGAATGGACTTGTTTCAGTTATCTACTAGATAGGGTCTTGTTCAAAATTTCACCTATTGAAAAACGTCTAGATGAAAAATAACCCCATAGCTGCTTTTACTGAAAGGAAGTCAGTAAGAAATAGAAACTGACTTATCTTTGACAAATTCCGAACGCCAATAGAAATTCCCGATTTATATCCCACTGAGGAAATTAAGAAGGAGGAAGTGAGCAATGAATGGTCTAATTCTATAAAACGCAAAACAACCTAAAACTATATCATGAAATGAAAAATGTTTGTGTAAGAGATGAGGAGGGTTGGGTAGAGGGAGTGGAAGGGAGGGGAGTTGAAACAATCTCTGCCATCGTATTAAGGAACAGCAAAGGAAGAAGCTACAAAAGCCGGCATTTGCTCAAGCAACGCCAATAAGGAAGCTCCTTCATTACCTTTGGAATTTTTTCTTCTAGACTCCAATCCCCAGTTTTTTATCAAAGAGATTTCTACGCCCCCACTCCCCAGCCGCATTCTATCACCGAATAATAATCCTCCAGATTAGTTCATTCTCTCTGAACTAAGATTATAAAAGCTTCTATCCCTATAAAAGGTATAACCAATAGGAGGCCAAGAAAAATGGTAAATCGTTAGATTCAAGTAGAGCCATATACCCAACACTAGAGGCACTAGATTAGCCCCATTTCTAGTGTGCCCAACACTGGAGGTACAAGAATAGCCCCATTTCCTAGTGTACCCAACACTGGAGGTACAAGAATAGCCCTATTTCCTAGTGTACCCAACACTGGAGGTACAAGAATAGCCCCATTTCCTAGTGTACCCAACACTAGAAGCACTAGAATAGCCCCATTTCCTAGTGTACCCAACACTGGAGGTACAAGAATAGCCCCATTTCCTAGTGTACCCAACACTGGAGGTACAAGAATAGCCCCATTTCCTAGTGTACCCAACACTGGAGGTACAAGAATAGCCCCATTTCCTAGTGTACCCAACACTAGAGGTACAAGAATAGCCCCATTTCCTAGTGTATCCAACACTAGCGGCACTAGAATAGCCCCATTTCCTAGTGTACCCAACACTGGAGGTACAAGAATAGCCCCATTTCCTAGTGTACCCAACACTAGAGGTACAAGAATAGACCCATTTCCTAGTGTACCCAACACTAGAGGTACAAGACTAGCCCCATTTCCTAGTGTACCCAACACTGGAGGTACAAGAATATCCCCATTTCCTAGTGTACCCAACACTGGAGGTACAAGAATAGCCCCATTTCCTAGTGTACCCAACACTGGAGGTACAAGAATAGCCCCATTTCCTAGTGTACCCAACACTGGAGGTACAAGAATAGCCCCATTTCCTAGTGTACCCAACACTGGAGGTACAAGAATAGCCCCATTTCCTAGTGTACCCAACACTGGAGGTACAAGAATAGCCCCATTTCCTAGTGTACCCAACACTAGAAGTACAAGAATAGCCCCATTTCCTAGTGTACCCAACACTAGAAGCACTAGATTAGCCCCATTTCCTAGTGTGCCTAACACTAGAGGTACAAGACTAGCCCCATTTCCTAGTGTACCCAACACTGGAGGTACAAGAATATCCCCATTTCCTAATGTACCCAACACTAGAAGCACTAGAATACCCCCATTTCCTAGTGTACCCAACACTAGAGGTACAAGAATAGCCCCATTTCCTAGTGTACCCAACACTGGAGGTACAAGAATAGCCCCATTTCCTAGTGTACCCAACACTGGAGGTACAAGAATAGCCCCCTTTCTTAGTGTACCCAACACTAGAGGTACAAGAATAGACCCATTTCCTAGTGTATACAACACTAGAGGTACAAGACTAGCCCCATTTCCTAGTGTACCCAAGACTAGAGGTACAAGAATATCCCCATTTCCTAGTGTACCCAACACTGGAGGTACAAGAATAGCCCCATTTCCGAGTGTACCCAACACTGGAGGTACAAGAATAGCCCCATTTCCTAGTGTACCCAACACTGGAGGTACAAGAATAGCCCCATTTCCTAGTGTACCGAACACTGAGGTACAAGAATAGCCCCATTTCCTAGTGTACCCAACACTGAGGTACAAGATAGCCCTATTTCCTAGTGTACCCAACACTGGAGGTACAAGAATAGCCCAATTTCCTAGTGTACCCAACACTGGAGGTACAAGAATAGCCCCCTTTCTTAGTGTCCCTAACACAAGAGGTACAAGAATAGTCCCATTTCCTAGTGTATCCAACACTTGTGGCACTAGAATAGCCCCATTTCCTAGTTTACCAAACACTGGAGGTACAAGAATAGCCCTATTTCCTAGTGTACCCAACACTGGAGGTACAAGAATAGCCCCATTTCGTAGTGTACCCAACACTAGAGGTACAAGAATAGTCCCATTTCCTAGTGTACCCACTAGGTACAAGAATAGCCCCATTTCTTAGTGTACCCAACACTAGAGGTACAAGAATAGTCCCATTTCCTAGTGTACCCAACACGGGAAGCACAAGATTAGCCCAATTTCCTAGTGTACCCAACACTAGAAGCACAAGAATAGCCCCATTTTTAGCCCCATTTCTTAGTGTACCCAACACTGGAGGTACAAGAATAGCCCCATTTCCTAGTGTACCCAACACTAGAGGTACAAGAATAGCCCCATTTCCTAGTGTACCCAACACTGGAGG
The DNA here is from genome assembly GCA_019009955.1 of Riptortus pedestris. Taxonomy (NCBI): domain Eukaryota; kingdom Metazoa; phylum Arthropoda; class Insecta; order Hemiptera; family Alydidae; genus Riptortus; species Riptortus pedestris. The sequence goes on from CM032233.1 coordinate 311,452, forward strand.
TACAAGAATAGCCCCATTTCCTAGTGTACCCAACACTGGAGGTACAAGAATAGCCCCATTTCCTAGTGTACCCAACACTGGAGGTACAAGAATAGCCCCATTTCCTAGTGTACCCAACACTAGAAGCACTAGATTAGCCCCATTTCCTAGTGTACCCAACACTAGAAGCACTAGAATATCCCCATTTCCTAGTGTGCCCAACACTAGAGGTATAAGACTAGCCCCATTTCCTAGTGTACCCAACACTGGAGGTACAAGAATAGCCACATTTCCTAGTATACCCAAAACTGGAGGTACAAGAATAGCCCCATTTCCTAGTGTACCCAACACTGGAGGTACAAGAATAGCCCCATTTCCTAGTGTACCCAACACTGGAGGTACAAGAATAGCCCCCTTTCTTAGTGTACCCAACACTAGAGGTACAAGAATAGACCCATTTCCTAGTGTACCCAACACTGGAGGTACAAGAATAGCCCCATTTCCGAGTGTACCCAACACTGGAGGTACAAGAATAGCCCCATTTCCTAGTGTACCCAACACTAGAGGTACAAGAATAGCCCCCTTTCTTAGTGTACCCAACACTAGAGGTACAAGAATAGCCCCATTTCCTAGTGTATCCAACACTAGCGGCACTAGAATAGCCCCATTTCCTAGTGTACCCAACACTGGAGGTACAAGAATAGCCCCCTTTCTTAGTGTACCCAACACTAGAGGTACAAGAATAGCCCCATTTCCTAGTGTGCCCAACACTGGAGGTACAAGACTGGCCCCATTTCCTAGTGTGCCCAACACTGGAGGTACAAGACTGGCCCCATTTCCTAGTGTACCCAACACTAGAAGCACTAGAATACCCCCATTTCCTAGTGTAGCCAACACTAGAGGTACAAGACTAGCCCTATTTCCTAGTGCACCCAACACTGGAGGTGCAAGACTAGCCCCATTTCCTAGTGTACCCAACACTAGAAGCACTAGAATAGTCCCATTTCCTAGTGTACCCAACACTAGAGGTACAAGAATAGCCCCCTTTCTTAGTGTACCCAACACTAGAGGTACAAGAATAGCCCCATTTCCTAGTGTACCCAACACTAGAGATACAAGTCTAGCCCCATTTCCTAGTGTACCCAACACTGGAGGTGCAAGACTAGCCCCATTTCCTAGTGTACCCAACACTGGAGGTACAAGAATAGCCCCATTTCCTAGTGTACCCAACACTAGAGATACAAGTCTTGCCCCATTTCCTAGTGTACCGAACACTGGAGGTGCAAGAATAGCCCCCTTTCTCAGTGTACCCAACACTAGTGGTACAAGTCTATCCCCATTTCCTAGTGTACCCAACACTGGAGGTGCAAGACTAGCCCCATTTCCTAGTGTACCCAACACTAGAGGCACTAGAATAGCCCCCTTTCTTAGTGTACCCAACACTAGAGGTACAAGTCTAGCCCCATTTCCTAGTGTACCTAACACTAGAGGTGTTAGACTTGCCCCATTTCCTAGTGTACCAAACACTAGAGGTACAAGACTTGCCTCCTCTCCTGTGTACGCTAAATTACAATAGAACATTACAAGAGCGTGCCTTGCTGTCAGACCTCAACCCCTCTCACCCTCTCCGGGTTCCTCGAGACTCTACGAGATGAAGGACGAATCGTACAGATCCAGAAGCCCCTTGCACTCTGGTAATCGCCTTAGCCAATGAGACGAAAATTGTCATGTGTGTCCGAAGAGGTTGAAATCGCCTTCTTTGATCAGTTCTGGCACCTCTCTGTCTTGATGAGGGGAGACTTGATGAGAGAGCTGAAACGACTACCACCAAGGCTGCAGCCATCAGTGTCCGAGCTAACTGATTGTTGGCGAGGGCTTGCACCGCCTTTAAGAGGCATATACTGTTCCCACAGGATACCCTGGCCATAGCCTCAAGAACATGGTTCGGCTCCTACTCCCAACTGCTCTCTCTATCGGCTGACTACTTGCCATGGCACTATCCCAAATCCCCGCCCATTCTGCGGTGGCCCCCCGCTGAGTCAACATCGTGAAGACAACTGCCCAAGTTCTGACATTGTGTCGACCAGAAAGGAGTGGAAACAGAACGGGGGCTCCTAGCCGCGAAGCCTTAATCCCTCGCGCCTATCTCACTTCCTATTTGGGAACACAGATAGGAATCGCCCACGCATGCCCGCGTACATACGTCCTCCTCGTATGTCACGAGCATGCGAGCGCGATCCCAGGGGAGGGCAGACCCACTACCTAGCTCCAACACACAGACGACATGTACCAGTTTACCTGGCCCGTCGCCTCCGTGCATCGAACACACGACCACTACGTCTATGACCGGCAGATGGAGGCAAGCCTCCACTCCGGACACCACCCAGCCCGTAGTTCATATTGAGTAAGCCACAAGCGACTTACCCCATTAAGGCCGGAATGATCCCCGGCCCGGAACAGCAAAGCCGACTAAGGACCTACTGTTCCTACGGTTCCCCTACCCAAGGGCTACACAGGGGGGGCTTCCTGCTGCCCTTGGGGAGCGCGGGCTCCGTACCCGTCAGGCAGGAACCTACCTCTCACACTCTCATTCTCTCATCCCTTTCTTTCTTCTCAATCACACTCCTCACATACTGTCTAAATAAACTAAAACCACATTCACTCAGATACCGACTCATACAACATTCGACCCTCAACTCTTTCATACCATCATGCAACCTTTCACGCTCACTTGTATACTTAACACATTCAAACACAACATGCCTCACGCTATCCTCCTCCTCCTCACAATCACACCATGCATTTTCAGCTAAACCAAAACCAAACAGCTTACATCTAAAACATCCATGCCCACTCAACACCTGCGCCATGCAATAATCAACAATCAGCCAGTCTATACTCACTCTCTCAACCACACTCGGCAACCACTCGTACGTCCATCTTCCTTTCGCACTGCTATCCCATGCCCTTCTTCCAAACACACATTCCTCCTTGCACCCTTCCTTTTCACTCCCTCAATCACTCTACTCTTCCATTCCTCCTCACCATGTAGCCGCTCCAGCGCCGCTCCACCTCCAGCTCCAAAGGCCACACTCTAGCCAGCACCTCCAAGGCATCCTGCGAGATCGTCCTGTAAGCCTTGATGATCCTCAGCAGAATTCTTCGATGCGCCTTCCGAAGCTCCCTCCTCATCCATACATTCAACCTATCACCCCATGCACCCGCCGCATAACACACCACAGACAAAACCGCACCACTATACGTCATCCTCACGTACCTCATTGTCTCACAACATCCATTCCCATACACACTCAACACTCCATTAAACACATTCGCTGCTTTCTCACACACACGCCTCACATGCTCTCTCAACCCCATTCTCTCCTGCCCCCACACCCCCAAGTAACGCACACCAGTCACATACTTCAACACTCTCTCACCCATTCGCACTCTCGGTCACCTATTCACATTCAGCAAACCTTTCATCAACATACACACCGTTTTCTTCTCAGACAACCTCATCTTCCTCTCACTCATCCATTCATTCACCATTCTCAGCACCTCACTCGCTCCGTCCTCAATCGCCTTCCTCGAATCCCCATTCACCAGAATCACACCATCATCCGCAAACGCAATCATACTCCATCCAGCCTCATTCACCATCCTCACACATCCATCAAACACAACCTTCCAGCAATGTGGACCAAGCACACTCCCCTGAGGGCAACCCATACTCACATCCTTTCGTACCACCCCAGGGCCCAGTCGCATCTCAACCTTTCTCCCAGACAAATAATCACTCATCAACTCATATAGCTCTCTTTTCACACCCCTTTCACAACAACACACTCGGCCACCACACTCTATCAAATGCACCCACATCATCCAAAAACACACCCAAAACATACTTACTTTCACTCCGCTCAACCTCACGTCTTACATCCCACATAGCATCCTCCGTACACTTCCCACTCATAAACCCATACTGTCTCTCATGCACACTCTCACTAAACAGCCATTCCAACTTGCACGCAATCATTCGCTCGAACACCTTCCCTAACACAGGCAACAACGTTATCGGCCTAACGCACTCGGGTCACTCACACTCTTATCCTCACTCTTCAACAACGCTCTCACACGCCCCCACTTCCACCTATTCGGAAACACACGGTACTTCACGCACACACCATACATACGTCTCAATACACTCTTCAACTCACACCACCCCTCTTTCAGCATCTCCACACTTATTCCATCCCATTCTTACTCTTCCACACAGCCTCTCGCACCTCATCCTCACTCACATTCCATCTCTCTCCAAATTCAGGCACATACCTCCCATTCGCTCTCCTCACACTCTTCTGACTCTCACTCTCATTCACTCTGCAGTCATCCGGTATCAGACGATCCAGCAACCTCCTTCCACTCTCTTCCCAATCACACACACCTTCACTCTCACCAATCATTCCCATCACTCTCTCAGACTTCAGCCTCCCCGAAGACATCTTGTAGGCCAAGTTCCAGGGTCCCTTCTGCTCCTCCTCCTCAAGAAACGCCTTCCAGGATTCCTTCTTGACCTCCTTGATCCTCTTCTTATAAACCTTCCTTCTCTGATCATACACACTCCTTGCATACACTCTTTCACTCTCCCCACTCTCTCCTTGCTCTCATCACATCACGCTTCATTCGCTCCAACCATTCCGACCACCAGCACACAGCTCTCGGCCTTTTCACTCCTCTTTTCATACTCCCTTTCGCACACCTAATGATCCACTCTTCCACACACCTCACATACCTCACAACATCCTTCCTACACGACACTCTAAACACAGACACACCATTCACACTCTCATTCAACAACATTCGAAACTTATCCCAATTAGCCGACCTCAAACTAAACCTTGCACACTCACCTTTCATTCTTCTTCCCAGTCTCTCAACTCTCAACACACGAAACACTAACACACACTGCGCACTACTGCACCATTCACTCTCCACACTCCATTCAGTCAACCTATCACTCATACTCGCAGACACCACAGTCACATCTATCCAGCTCACACCCCCGCCCAAGTTCTGACATTGTGTACCCATTCGAAGTGTGGCAGCAATGTAGGAGGCACCTAGCCGTGAGGACTTAATGCAGCCTACACCTACCCAACGCTTCTCTGGTGACTGAGGATTCGCTACGATGGTTTAGCGATCCTATGGAAGGGACAGTCTCCTACTAACCAGCTCCCACACGAGAGAGCACATGTACCAGTTTCCTGGCCAGTATGTCCTCGCGCTTTGAACACACGACCACTACGTCTATGACCGGCAGTGAAGGCGAGCCTCCACTCCGGACTCCACCCAGCCCGTAGTTCACATTGAGTAAGCCGCTAGAACTAACCCCATTAAGGCCGGAGTGATCCCCGGCCCGGAACAGCAAAGCCGACTAAGGACCTACTGTTCCTACGGTTCCCCTACCCAGCAGCTACACAGCGGGGGCTTACTGCTGCCACTGGGAAGGGCCGGCCCCGTGCCGGAACCCAAGTTCTGACATTGTGTACCCACGTAGAGGAGTGGCTACAATGTAGAAGGCACCTAGCCGCGAGGCCTTAATCCTTCTACACCAATCCAACAACCTCGTGGTCACTGAGGACTCGCTACGATGGACAGAAGCGAGTCCTATGGAAGGGACAGTCCCCTACTACCCAGCTCCCACACGAGAGAAGAACTCCCGTACATGTACCAGTTTTCCTGGCCTGTACGTCCTCGTGCTTTGAACACACGACCACTACGTCTGCGACCGGCAGTGAAGGCCAGCCACCCTTCACTCCGGACACCACCCAGCCCGTAGTTCACATTGAGTAAGCAGACCTTACCCCATTAAGGCAGGAGTGATCCCCTGCCCGGAACAGCAAAGCCGACTAAGGACCTACTGTTCCTACGGTTCCCCTACCCAGCAGCTACACAGCGGGGGCTGCCACTGGGAAGGGCCGGCCCCGTGCCGGGTCCCAAGTTCTGACAAGGAAAATGTTTTTGTTCATGGAAGGTTCAGCTTTTTACGGAAGGGGATGATTTGTGTTTGAGAGAAAAGGCCAGGTCTTGAAGCGCCAAGTGGTTCTTAGTCAACTTTTCCCCTAAATATCACCTCATATTCAACGAACAGCACATCGAATCTCAGTCATTTACTTGTCGATTAGACATATATTGACGAATCTGTGCTTAAAATAGCAAAAACTCATGTGCGCTGATGTATTGCACTGAATACCGTGTCCTATGGAAATATAATTATATCCATCATTTTTCTATGACTAAAAATATTATAATCTAAGTCTGATTCTACAGTTCTTAGGGTGTGGATTATCACTTTCAGACTCCTGTCTCCTGTTGAATGACAACAATAGTGTGCCCATGTTGGCTTTGGATCTGTCCTCAAATTGCCTTATGTCCGACGCTCGAAAGGTTTTTGAATCTTGAAGAATCGTCTGTGAGGTTGGTAAATGTCTATATTCTATAGATTTCAGCTATAAGTAAAGTTCTACTTCAACTCAACGATTTAATTTAACTATCAGACTGGGGGGAGAGAGGGGGGTTTAGAGGGGGGAATTTCGAAAATTCTTAATATCTTCTATCTATCTATCTATTTATTATGCGTCAGTTCTAGGAGGAGAAGGACCGCTCCGACGGGACCAGACACCACCTCAGCTGTTTAGCAGACAACTAGTATAAATACCTGACCCTTTCCTTCCCACTCCTCATTATTGTATCTGCCGTCTCCATGTTAGTCTGATCTTTGATTCTTTAATTATTTCTGGTTCATACCAATAAAGTTTTTTTTTTGAAGTAGTAGTAAGTAATAACTTTGTGGAAAATAGGTCTGCGTTAACCCTCCCACCCGCCCTTAATAAATCAATTGAGGACATAAAATCACTAATGGATTTTCTAAATTCAAGGGGGAGGGAAGAGTCGCACAGACCATATAGCGACTCAAATGATGCCCGGAACAGGAACTATAATAGATACAGTCATAATAATAACAATAATTATTATAGACACAATTTTCCTGACAGAAACCAGGATCGGGGAAGAGATAGACCAAACTATCATAGGGAGCAGCCGAAGTCTCCTATATCTCCACCTAAAAAGGGGCACGTTAGGTGGAATACTAAGCCTCCAGAAAAATTAAATTAAATGTCTCCACCACAGGTGATTTATTTACCGGCTCCTCCTGTCCAGCAGAGTTATAGAGGATTTAAGAAGAAAAAATTTAAATCCAAGGAGGAGCCCAAACGGGCTGTCAAGCCCAATGGGGCATCTAATAACTAAAATTTAAATAGTATTAATGGCAGGGGAAATTCTTTTTCATTAGATTCCACATAGAGAAACTTCTACAATTCCCCTGACCAAATTAGATGCCCTCCTGGGAACGAGGTTAAACTTCCTATCCTATCTTCGGGCTGATAAATATCCTATCTTTGGGCCAGTCCTAACCTATCATCAGACCAATAAAAAAATAAATATACTATCCTAACTAACATAGCCCCATTTTTAAAAAAAAATTGAATATTACAGGTTGGCCATATAGTAAAATATAGACCCTCCTAGGAATGAGGTTAAACTTCCGGTCTTCAGGCTATCTGACTGATAGTCCTAAGCCTAGCCCCAAATAGCCCAATTATTGATTTTATTATGTGAATTAGCCCATTATTGCCTCCTGAGTAAGAGGATATAAACTGCATCAAATAATGCCCATTTATTGATGCTAAATTGATTATAATATGAGAATTTTTTAAGGGCTTAAAAATATTGTGACTCATATAAAATGAGTTAGTGAAAACATTTATTGGAAAATGTTTTCTTGGGGGCTAGCAATTATATTAGACTCTATGTAAGTCATTTAAGTATATTTAATTTATATTAAAGGGCTATGTATATGAATTTGAGTATGTATATAAATTTGAGACTCAACAAGTGGAGTCAGTAAAATTATTATTGAATAATATAGAGCATTAGCTAAATATTGATAAATATATTATGGGCAATAATTTCTCATTATATAAATCTAGCCACTAAGTTCCTCCAAGCATGCCTCCACTACTTTTTCTCCAGCAACACTATTCTTAGAGAGAGAACAAAATACACCTCTGCACTTCAGTGGGACCTTCAGCTGAACAGGCTACCATCTACGCAGGAAGAAAGTGGAAGGACACCTGGAACTATAAAGATCTTACATTTGGTCTCAGAAGATCGCTACAAGTGGCAGATGCTCCTAAGCATGAGGGTAAACTGCAGAAATTCTTCCTCAGCAGGAAGAGAAGGTGCACAGGACCCAGAGAACGCAAATTTTTTTTTTTTCTTTCAGAAATTAGTAATTTGTTTTTTCAGGGATTATGGATATAATAATATTATTCCCCTTATGTTTCTCTCAAGTGTTAAGTTTTTGTTGCATGCATAATGAGATATTTATGTTTAATAGCATGTATGTTCCTTAACACAGGGTCAACCAACAATCACTTGTTGATAGGTTCTCAGAGACTCTTATATATGAGTCCAAAATTCTGAGAAGGCACCTCAGGTTTTTATAAGTCCTCTAATGATTAGTAGAATTTTTCATTACTTATAATCATCTAATTGTAATTTTTTTTCCTAGAAAAAGAGGCCTAAAACCTTAAATTTTTGATTGAGGATTATTTTCAATTAATTATTGTAAGCAATTTTTGTAAATTGTTTGAAATTAATTTTGTATTATATATTGTAAAGCTTACAAATTTGTCCTCATTGATAGAAATTTTTTTATTGTATAAATTTATTGTATTCTATCATTTTGTTGTGTCAACTATAGAATTGGCATAATCTCTACTGTCTGTAAGCCAAAATAATGCCTTAAGCATTATTTTAATTTTTTATAACTTAGTTTCAAATTTTGTAAAGTAAATTTTTGAGGCTTGACCAGACCGTGAGAGGATAGTTGTTCCAAATCTATGGAGGGCTGACTTGTACGTAATTATGGAACGTTTGTTTGTTACCTTTTCATGCATAAACGGCTGAACCGAATTTTATGAAACTTGGTATGTATATTACTACTAACCCAACTTAGACTTTAGGCTATATTAATATTCTCTAAGACGAACAGGAGTGGGGGTTATAAGGGAGGCCTGAAATTAAAAATAGCGATATTTCGTTTCCTATTGCTTTTTCAACAAATATGCACATAACAAAAGTTGTTTATTTTGTTATTTAGAGTAACGTTTGTTATATGCACTTTTGCCGTATACGGAAGTATAAATGAGTTATACGCTAAAAACTATAGTGGGAGTCCACAATTTTATTTGGCACAAAAGACTCAACCGAACTAAACGAAACTCGCTATATGAATTAATACTAACGGTTTCCTTATTATAAGCCATACTAATATTTCTAGGGACGGGCAGGAGTGGGGGTTATAAGGGAGGCCTGAAATTAAAAATAGCGATATTTCGTTTCCTATTGCTTTTTCAGCATATATGCACATAACAAAAGATGTTTATTTTGTTATTTAGAGTAACTTTTGTTATATACACATTTTTCGTATACCGAATTATAAACGAGATATACGCTAAAACCTATAGCGGAAGTGAACAATTTTATTTGGGACAAAAGACCCTACCGAAATAAATAAAACTCGGTATATGTATTAGCACTAACGCTTTCATTATAACAAGCCATACCAACATTTCTAGGGACGGGCAGGAGTGGGTGTTATAAGGGGAGCCAGAAATTAAAAATAGCGATACTTAGTTTCTTATTGGTTTTTCGGCAAACATGAATATAGTAAAAGTTGTTTATTTTGTTATTTAGAGAAATTTGCTCAAAACTTCTTTTCAATATGAACTACCAGGTACCTCACCTGAAAAAATTAATTCAAATGTATGTCAATATTTTCTCAAAATAATAATTCAAATCTATGCATAATGCACAGGAGACGGGAAATATGACAATATGCAGGACAGTGAAGTCTTACATAAAAAAATAATTTTATTATTAACAAGTGCCAACAACGGGTATTAACCCTAAACACTGGAACGGGTAAATGTCAAAATATTGTGAAAAGTAAAGCCTTGCCAAAAATATACCATCACCATTCAGCTTCAAATGAATTCCCGAGCGAAGCCGGGTATCTGAGCTAGTACTTATATAAAGTATTTTTGTCATTCTATTTCATCTTGTTATCAAATTTCTATGCCACTACAAGACCGACTTCTTAAACACAGAGACATTTCAGTCCAAGAACTTTCAGACGCTCTAAACGACATCCAAGACACACAAAGCGCAATGACTTCGACTTACGTCATAACAAAGGACGACTACGACCACATCCCCACCTATGATGGTAACCCCGAAGATTTAATTTACTTTTCAAAAGCTGTCCTAGACGTTTATGAAACCACCTGCGACGACACAAACTCCCTATCGGAACACAACCATGCCAGATTATTAACAAAAGTAAAATCTAAATTAACGGGCAATGCTAGACATTGTTTACTGACCAATGATTTTAACTCTATCCCAGACCTCATCGACTATTTAAAAAGAAGTTTTAAAGATTCGCGAACAATAGAACAGTTATCCACTGAACTCTTTAATAGAAGACCCTACTATAAAGAATACCCTCTTCATTTTATCGACAGAATCGCTAGTATCAGAGAACTAATATTCTCCAGAGTAAAACTTGAAACAGACTTTAATGCCACAGACTACATAAAATACAAAGACATGGAGATTAACCACTATATCACGACAAAATTCCACCCAGAACTTTGCGACTTCCTGAAACACATAGCATTAACATCACTAGACGATATCAGGAACGCATTGCAAAACGAAGCATCACACATAGTGGACAGACTCTATAACCCTCGTCACAGAACGGACCACAACCATAGCAAGCCCTTACGGTACCAACAAAAACGGGACGATTATCATCGACCTCGACAATCTCCAAGGTACTATGAACCGCCACACGACAAAACGAGCCCTACTATCACGAAGGCAAATAAATACACCACCTACTAAGATCGACACACGCCATACGTACGAATGGAAACCACCCCATTGTGACAGACAGAATACAGTATCAATGCGAACCGTACGCTCGAACGCCCAACAACTCCACCACATTTCCGAAGAGGACAGAATAACACGTCTTGAAACAAGAATGGACTCTTTACTAGAAAAATTTGAACATTTTTTAGCCAAAGACAGGCCAGAACCACCCCCGAATATCTAGTGAACTTTACTCAGTCACTACCACACTTTACAGACAAACAACACAAGACTTGGCTTATCGACACCGGCTCGGCGAAAAATTATATACCTCCCTCTTCTGTACCCGACGGAAGTAAAATAACTTCGGAAGAGTTCTTTATTAAAACTCCTATAGGGCGAGAAAAAGGAACCCAAACAGTCCTTTTAAATGTTTCTCCCATGCTAGGGTTCAATAAAGAATTATTTATTAAGTTCCATATTTTTAATTTTAGTGAAAAATATAATATATTATTAGGATACGAATCAATGAAAGAATTAAATTTTAACATAAATTGCGAACGCGAAGAAATCACGTTGTTAAATGACATTAAGATTATAAATGGAAAGATTATTAACCCGTTGTCACACTCCCGTGATTCTATCGTACTCCACACCAGTACTCACGCTTCATTTCAGGACTTAATTCAGCATGACCACTTGGACCAAGCAACGAAAGCTCGACTTTTCAACCTACTGGAAAAATATTCACAAATGATACCGAAAGCTGATGAACCCCTAAAAGCTATGGATTTACTTAAACATAAAATTACTTAAAAAAAGACAGGCCTATATATACTCGGAACTATCGCTACCCCACGCACTTTAAAGACGCAATAAAGGCAGAGGTAGACAAACTCTTGAAACAAAACATCATCAGGCCTAGCAAATGCCCCTATAACTCACCTGTATGGCTTGTACCCAAGAAAATGGACGCAAGCGGTAAAGCCAAGGTTCGCATGGTCATAGACTATCGGAAGCTATCCCGGGAAACAATAGCTGATGAATTCCCATTACCTCACATAGAGGACTTACTCAATAAACTCAACGGAGCCAAGTATTTTACAGCAATCGATCTAGCTTCTGCTTTCCATCAAATTCCACTTGACGAAGACTCTAGCGAAAAGACCGCCTTTAGCACAGACGATGGGCATTATGAGTTGCTGCGTCTTCCGTTCGGTGTGTCTAATGCTCCCCCTTCCTTCCAACGTGCTATGACTCTCCTCCTTGCTCATCTACCCAATGTACTCGTGTATCTTGACGACACCATATTTTCTCAGAAGACTTGGAAACTCATTTCATTCACTTGGAAAATGTATTCCGAGAACTCGAAAAACATTCTCTTACAATACAACTGGACAAGACAAAATTTATACAAACAGAATTATCCTTTCTCGGCCATATCGTGTCGGCGAAGGGATGAAACCCATGCCAGACAAAATTAGTGCAGTACTAAACTTCCCCACACCAACTACGGAGAAACAGATACGACAATTTCTAGGACTGACCGGATATTATAGGAGATTTATTAACAACTACGCTCACATTGCAAAACCCCTGACACAGCCTTTACGGAATAACTCGTTTGAAATAACAGAAGACTTTAAAAATAGTGTGCAAGCACTTAAAGAACTTATAACAAACGCACTAATACTCCAATTCCCTGATTGGAAATTACCGTTTACCGCTTTAGGAGCGGTACTGTCAGAACTGAGTAATGGACGAGACCACCCTATTGCCTTTACATCCCGTACACTCTCGGCAACTGAACAAAAATATTCTACCATCGAAAAGGAACTCTTGGCTGTCGTATATGCGTGTGATCATTTCAAGCCATATCTCTACGGCAAGACATTTACTTTACAGACTGACCACAAACCTTTAACATGGATCTTTTCTATGAAAAACGGGAACACTCGACTCTTGAAGTGGGTCTTTAAACTATCGGACTTTGACTTTGATATAAAACACATGGAAGGACGTACAAACTGGGTCGCTGACGCATTATCTCGCAATCCAGTTACAGACACTGACAACGAGGTGAACGCTATAGAGGATGACGGAGACATAAATCCTGAACTTGAACTTGAAAGAGCCTTAGACGAAGCCCGACGCACTGAAATGCCCCTGACCGATTCCATTTTAACGAAGACCTATTAACACTCCAATACACGCGCCCCCTAGTGAGACATAAATACACGCGTGTCATCTGTCAGATGACTGTTCACTTATTTGTCAAAAGTGGATAATATAATTGTTTTTTCGCAATTTTGCAGGAATTATGGTGCATAGATAAATGACAAAGTTCATAAATGTTCATAAATTTGTATTTGAAAAAAATGATGTGTATATAAATCTTCAAAAATGTTAAATTTTCGTAACACAGTTGCCACGGTAGCTTAGTTTCAATTGTATTCCTTATTACTGGCTTGCAAAAGGTAAATCAACTACTAAACCTAGGAACACAACTCTCATCAGTCTTGTAAGATAGTTTCAGAGAACATAATAATAATGTGAAATGTATGAACACATTGACAATTGAGCCTCATTTCTAGAACTTGGAAAGTTACTCAAACAAATGGAAATGACCAATTTAAAAAATACTAAAAAAACCAAGAATCTTTGCTTTTAAAAAATTAAACTTAAATTTCACTCTGAATCACTTTCATTGCCCAGACCCACGTTACATCCATCAGCACAAGAAAAGGCACAGTGTTGCAGACATAAATATTGGCACATTCCTTGCATGAATATTTGCTGTATCGTTTTGTTTTATTTTCCAAGCAAAATCCGCAGCGCTGGCGTCCACCAGCATCAGTAGCTGCTGAGTTGCTTGAAGCTCGTGGTGGTATTTGATCATTGGGAAGGAGTTCTCGAAGACGTGAGGTCATGGTGCGTGGCAAATTGCTGAGCTGCACTCGCATAATCAACTGATCTCTGATGAGTTCAACTGAACTGTCGAGCTAAGCGAGCTTGAGGAATACTAGGGCGGGGGACCAGGCTCCCCTCCCTCCATCAAACTTATGACGAAAAAACAGAACTGATCATCTGTGAGATGACGCGCGTGTATTGGAGTGTTAAGAGATGAAACTGACCTTGCCACCGTCCATTCACAGGAATCCTCTAACCAACAAGTGTGGATAATAGAAGAGGACCTGTTAACGTTGAGAAATATCAAATATTTACACAAAGAGGACGTGGTCCATCACGCACTCTTAGGCCGTTCAACAAATTTCGATACATTATAGAAACAATGCACCCATTGCAACCTGATCTAAATGAAAAATTACTAGAAACACTGAAACCGAACACAACATACGGTATTTACTGTGAACCGACCATCGAGGCTGTACGAACAGAATATGAAAGCATTTTCCAAGAAATTTCTAAAATTATAGAGACCTCATTCTCCACTGAAAAATTAAAAAGATATAAAAAGAAATGTTCTGACATCGAGAACCTAGACGAACAACGCGAACTAGTCGACTCATACCTCTTAGGCAAAACTTATCACAGAGGTGGACTCGAAACATACAACAAACTTAAGAGGCATTACTACTTCCCTTAAATGAAAGACCTAATTATGGACTACGTAAACAATTGTGATACTTGTAGACGGACAAAGTACGACAGAAAGCCCATCAAAACTAAATATTGTGTAACACCTACACCCGACAGACCATTTGAAGAACTCATGATGGATAAATTACATTACGAACAAAAATACATAATAACCCTTGTTGACACATTTTCGAAAAGACTTTTTGCAAGACTCACGTTCACATTGAACGCAACTAACGTACTTCAAGTACTAACAGACTATTTGGAAAGGTACCCTACACCCACCCGCATTAAAATGGACAATGGAAAAGAATTTAAAAATTCCCTCGTTCAAAACTTCCTTGAAACGCAAGGAATCGAACCATACTTCACTACACCAAACCATCCTAACTCACTAGGACTTTTAAACAGAATACATTCCAGTATGGTAGAAATTTTACGAAGCGTCACCGCCCGGGAATCAGGTGACTGACATCTCCAAGACGATGACTCAGACGGTACAGTATCAAGTGACTGACATCTCCAAGACGATGACTCAGACGGTACAGTATCAGGTGACTGACATCTCCAAGACGATGACTCAGACGGTACAGTATCAAGTGACTGACATCTCCAAGACGATGACTCAGACGGTACAGTATCAAGTGACTGACATCACCAAGACGATGACTCAGACGGTACAGTATCAAGTGACTGACATCTCCAAGACGATGACTCAGACGGTACAGTATCAAGTGACTGACATCTCCAAGACGATGACTCAGACGGTACAGTATCAAGTGACTGACATCTCCAAGACGATGACTCAGACGGTACAGTATCAAGTGACTGACATCTCCAAGACGATGACTCAGACGGTACAGTATCAGGTGACTGACATCTCCAAGACGATGACTCAGACGGTACAGTATCAGGTGACTGACATCTCCAAGACGCCAGCTATACTCCCGATCAAACTACCAGGCTCATACTCCATTCAGAAATACCATACAATCACACACTTTGGTAACTATACTAACCTATATACTGAATTAACCCTTAACAGGCAAGGCTGGGTCGCCGGTGACCCAGAGGGTGTTTAAAATGTTTTAAGGGGGGAAATAGGGGAAGGAGGAGTGGGGGTTTGCAAAAAACCCTCCTTCTGAGTATTGCTCCTGACATCTAGGAGGGAAGTTGAGTGGTCTTGACTATAATATTAAGCCTGTTTCTTCCTGTACTCTAGAAACCTCGATCCTGGGTCACATATGACCCGCCCGGCTTTTCATGCACTTATATTAATCAATTTTTTTCTGTAAATTTATGGTTTTTTAAATTTATTGAACTGACTGCTCTACTGTTCAACACAACTGAAAAGTTTCTGTAACAGAATGGCATCTGAAAATGTTTTATTTAGGACTGCTGAGGAAATTCTACAAGAGCTTGAGCGACAACGAGCAGAAGAACCTGATGATGATTTCCAGGATTCAGCCAGTGAAGATGAAAATCCAGAGTTGGTAAATGATGACTGCGTCAATGATGAGTTCCATCCACTTCCTGAGGATGATTTTGATGAGGAAATGTTCCAAGTTACTCATAATGAGTGAAATTTCTTCTTAGGAAACAATATGGATAGACAAACCTTTACGGTATCCCTTTTCGAGAACACCCTCTCGAAATTTGTTGAAATTCCCAATGACCAAGAATAGTGCTGGAACTACCCGCGGAGAGTAGGAATGTCTTTTCTTATTATTTTCACATTAAATGATAGAGAAAATTACTACTTTCACTAATGAGGAAATCGCAACCAGGGCCAAAACATTTGCCTCCAAACAGTGGTACATTGGAGAAACCAATACATTAGAAACCACAGCATTACTTGGCTTGCTCTTGAGAGGAGGCACATTACACAACCTCACCATGGACGACTTATTTTGCTGTAATGGATGATCCTTTTTCCTTACTTTAATAAAAATGAACTCATTTATCTTTCACATGTTGAATTTTTATAGACTCGTGTATATCGTTAAGTACAATAAACTTTATAAACTGTGTTTTCCTTTATTTAATTTTATTTTTAAGTACCTCCTAGGATATGTAATATGAAAGAATACTGCTATAAATATGATCGGGTCACCCATGACCCACCTTGCTTGCAATGTAATTATCATATACCTTGCCTGTGAAGGGTTAATTGACACCGAAAAAGTTCTACCTAAATTTAAAGACTTAAAAACTTACGAGGTCACTAATCGTTTACTGCAATTTAGTAAAAATAAATTGAGAACAATTTTTAATATAAATTCTTCATCAAGAAGGAGACGTGGTATTATTAACGGATTAGGATCAGCCATTAAATGGCTCACAGGAAACATGGATGCACAGGACAAAGAGTACTATGACCAAACAATTACAGAACTCCAGAAAAACTCGTATCACATAGAACATAATATAGAACGTCAGAGTGCATACAACAAAAACCTCATCAACACATTAAAACACGATATAGACGCGTTAAACAGAAACAACGACAGGTCTCAAAAGTTGACAAATTCCCTTGACAACGATGAACGACACATACACTTGACTGAACTCTACACAATTCTCAACTATGTATATATCAGAATAAATGAATTAGAAACTTGTCTAGAAATGTCTAAACTAGGGATTCCTCACTCTTCAATCATAGGCCAACTCGACATGAAGACATTCTCCAAAATCCCCTTGTTATCCACAGACTCAGAAATTTTATAGCTGACGAGCACATTAAATTGTGCCACACATGAAGGACTAATATACTTGTTCATATCACTACCCTTACTGAGCCACACATACAGGACATTTTACTTACTGAAGACACCAGTCATTCATGATGATCAAATAATATCTACGATATCACCTTATACACAGCTACTCCAAAACACAACAAATACACTAGTGGGTAATCGTACATTTATATTATCTAATTTTTATTGTAGAAACATTAGACCTGTAGATGATATTTGTGTTAAAAATTTATTTTTAGGGAATTGGAATGGTTGTGTCACTACTTCCATTGATACATCTTCATTTCTTAAATATATAGATAGCATAGATTTATAGCTTAGTTTAAGACTAGTATAATTCATATATCCGATGTATCCAACCTTGTATTCCTCCCTAGTTCAGCCCTAATTAAGCTTAATCATAATGAGTCAATTTTAGAATGCCCTAAAACTAATTTTGTAACCATTGACTCCCATATATTAAATTTTGAACACAATCCAGAAGATATTCACAATTATAATCTCACATTTGAACATCTAAATTCACCTAGTATAGATAATTTTCCATTAGAGCCTCTAGAATTTGTAAGTTTTGATTATTTTCACATAATTATGTATTTTCTAATAACCTACTTGTTAATATTTCATGTGACTGTAGTTTATAAATATTATTGTACATCAAAGTGTCTGGAACGTCCACCTTGTCAACAGCCACAAGAACCTCAAGGCAAGCCATATCCCTACAAGAAGTGCCTTCAAATCTACCACACCGGCGTTTTGATCCTTGGAAACTTCCATCCTAAAATTCTCAGAGGACTTGGAATCCTAAGCATGGGGGAGTTATAGCAGAAGAAGCACCGCTCCGACGGGACCAGACACCACCTCAGCAGTTTAGCAGACAACTAGTATAAATACCTGACCCTTTCCTTCCCACTCCTCATTATTGTATCTACCGTCTCCATGTTAGTCTGATCTTTGATTCTTTAATCATCTGTAATGATTTCTGGTTCATACCAATAAAGTTTTTTTTTGAAGTAAGTGCGAAGTATTTGATTGTCGGATGGAAAAATCTAATAAAGCCAATCTTATTGCAAATGTAATGTTCATTAAATGTTGTTATTTACATTTTTTCATTATCTTTAATATTTACAGAGACATTCGCGTTGTTTAGTTTTCGGTCTTCAGTACTCCTACTTACGCCATATTAACAATAAGCTTTTATATTATGAAGCCTAAATAACAAATATTGTTCTCATTGAACTTTTCCGTCATGAGATATAAGCTAATACGTGAGGCAAGTGGGAAATCAGCTTAGCTAACGTAACCCCTGCCTGACCGACTTCTTATTATGCTCTTTCAAATCCCTTTAAAAGTTATGAAAGAACCACCAAATTTTTGATATCTTTCAAATTAAACGATCGACATTGTAAAATCTTAAATTATAATTTTTCAGGCGAATTGGAATCTTGGAGGTCTAATGCTTCATTCTTATTTATTTTTTCTGCTATACCATTTAAAATATCTTTGAACGTGTAGGTGCTACATAAAATGAAATGAGATAAAAAAAAAAAAAATGTTTAATAACTCTTTTGGGGTTTTTTGAAAATGAAAAACTAATTTTACAATATTTCAACTTTAAATGTTTATTGTAAAAATTGAATGAACACTTTATTGCTTTAACAATTTTATAGCAAGGTTTCAGCTACATTTTATGATTGCATTTTTCTTTTATCTTTTCTTTATATAAACATAAACAGAGAATTCATTAAAAAAAAAAAAAAAAAAAACATGAAGCATTTATGTGTTTTTAATAATTATATTGTTTGGAATCTTTCCCCTCTGACGTAAAGACTTCTAAGTATGACAACATATATGGAGTTTATTTTATTCAAACAGATTATCCATGGGTTGCTGTGGAATGTTGAGACTTTTCAGGAAGTGGTTTCTTCTATCTGCTAAAACGGGGCATTTAAGGATGAAGTGCAGAACGGTGTCTCGGCTATCTTCGTAAAGGGGCCATGCCTTTCTGCATTTAATGTATAAATTGTCCTGCCAACTATCAATCTTTGATTTTTTGTACCTAATAACCGGATTTGAGATATCACTTTGGTCTTAAAAAATGGCACATTTTGGTAGAGGTACTCCTCGCCTCTGCCAAGAGAGGTAATTCTTCTAAAGTACTGGCTATATGTGCTGTTTAAAACTCTTTCTATATCTAACGAGATTAAATGGTTCTCAAGAGCCTCTAAATAAGTCTTTATTTTTCCATTAATATTTTCCGCCCTTTCCAATTCCACCAAGCTCCTTCCTATGCACCCAAGATACCCTCCCAGTTCATTCACCCAATTAAATGGCATTGAATAATTGGCAGATAATTCCTTTAGGCGCATGTAACACAGTCTTGATACATCATCTGCCGACTTCTCTTGTAGAGCCTTCCACCAATTCAACATCATCTTGAAAATGTTCAGTCGGGTGTGTGTACGGTTAAATTCTATTCTAATAAAAGAATTAGGAGTGTTTTAGGAAGACACATAAGCCATTTAAAGAAGTTTAATTGAGCTTTCTCAATCACATCCTAATAACCAGGACCCCATATTTCTGATACATACAGGAGAACACTTTCACTCATGTAAGTGCATCAAACAGCATACATTTGGTTGCTCAAATTTCAGCTATAAATTGTAAAATCACGTATCCTTAACAATATTATTTCAAACGTCAACTTCTGACGGGAACATTACTAGCTCAATGTGAGTCCCTTCCATTCATTGCTTTACATCTACACTTTTAGTGTCCCATTATTAATGGCTGATGTTTATCAAGGAGTGTACTAGACATTATGACCGCTTTTAAAGATATCACCCATTTACAGTGCCACATAGGCTAAATTTTATGACACTGCAAAAAATAGAAATTTTTACCTCTTCTTTTGAAAATATTAACTTACCTTTTATACACTCAAGCCACCAAACAGCACCAATAATATTCGTGTTCACATTTATTCAAAATTAGCCACATTATAAAAATGAGTTATCTAAAACTATAACACATGTCCAAATGTTGAAGTCTCCAGAAGTCATCTACTTTTAGCAGATTAAGCGACATCTCCTAAAATTAGATGACTTCAGAAAGAGAAATCAGCTATTGAGGTCGGACTCACGACGCCATTTTCAAAATCTTTCTTCAAATTTCCATCGATCCTACCTAGGAGATGACGAAAATGAGGTCCATTCAGAATTGTGTGTGTGTCTGTGAGTGAGTGTGTGTGTGTGTGTATGTTATATACTTCCGATGTGTATATTTGTCTGTTACCGCTCTAGGAGTCGTAATTATTGTTTAATCGTTACCAAACTCGATACTTAGTCGTTTTATGTAAAAAAAAAAGGATCAAGTTGGTTAACGGCTGAAATCGGAGAGGGGTTTAAAGGATAGGAAATTCGAAATATCTCTGTTACTGTACGTCGGATCGAAACATTGTATACAAACAATCTTATTGAAAATTAAATGGTCTACAAATATTAGTATACACATGTTTTCCGTATAATGATTATTAGCCGAAATATATTGATTTCATCAAAGGCCCATTTCATTGCTTTCAGTAAAGGCCCACTCCTGCTAGTGGCATATCAATATCAATACTATGGCATATCATGCTGTTATATCATGAGCCACTTCATTACAAGGTTAAATACCAAATATTGTTTTCAACAAAACTTTATTTTACGAGATACAAACAATACGTTCTTTTGATCCATTTTCTTCTTTTGTTCTTGAATCACTTAAATCTGAGTGATTGGATCAGAAATTATTCTGATTCATTTCAAATTAGTCCACTAGCTATAGTAAATAGTTTTGGATAAAATTAATATGTTATATTTAGATATATTTCATTAATTGTTCATCTTTCTGGTCTAGAATAATTTTATCTATTCAGCACTCCGAAGTTGGCTGCCCTGTTTGTTTACAATTCAGACGCTTTTTGTTGTAGGTATTCTTAACTTGTAAATTGACTGATTGATTTCTTATTACCCGTTTTCATTTATTCTCTTAACATTCAATGTGTTGTTAGCAGTATGTAGATTTATCTGTTGTAAACCTTCCCGTAGGAAATCTCCTTTGTTTACGCAGCCCCTGCGTGACGGACTTTTTTATTTGGATGGAAGTTAGTTGTTTCTTTCTTTCAGAACTTTCAGGCGCCCAGAATATATAAAGATAAAAATCGATACATATAAAATTGAATGTTTGTATGTACGTCCTTTATAGAATTGTAAACGGCTGAACCGTATTTTATGAAACTTGGTATGTATATTACTACTAACCCAACTTAGGCTTTAGGCTATATTAATATTCTCTGAGACGAACATGAGTGGGGGTTATAAACGAGGCCTGAAATTAAAAACTGTGATATTTAGTTTCCTATTGCTTTTTCGGCAAATATGCACATTACAAAAGATGTTTACGTTGTTATTTAAAGTGACTTTTGTTATATACACTTTTCTCGTATACTGAAGTATAAATGAGTTATACGCTATAAACTATAGTGGGAGTCAACAATTTTGGACTATAATAATATGATAATCTTTGATTATGTTATATATAAAGATACATGTACAGGAAACGGGTAATATAAAAATATTGTGTATTTTGTAGGATTAAGTAGATAACAAATACTTTTATTATTAGCATATCCCCAGCACGTCGGACTCTGGTCTAAATCCTAAGCATTGAGAAGGGAAATTGTAAAAATATTGTACAAAGTAAAGCCCCCCAAAAAATATACCATCATCATTCAGCCTCAAATGATTTGCCGGTCGAAGCCGGGCACATTAGCTAGTATATGATAAAATGATTATTATTTATTTATTCCACTATAAATATATGATGTATACTTTCAAGCTCATCTATACAACGTTGCTTCTCACAATCAGATAGTTTATTTTTAGCAACTAGAACGAATGGGGGGGGCGTAGGTACTTCCGAACAAATTACAGGCTTCTGCAGACGACTTACATATTTAATGTGATCCTGGAGCTAATATGAACCGGACACGTTAAAACCGGAACGATAAATTGTCTACTTACACACTGGAGCCAGCAAATGGAGCATTGATTCTGTCCCCAATCTCTCCCGACTCACATAAAATTTTACTCCACTCTTCTGTAGTCATAAAACTTGTCCCTCGCCTGTAGTCCAGCTCACCCGTGAAGCTCGAATAAATACTAACTTGTATTTACAAAAAAAAAAGTCCGTCACGCAGGGGCTGCGTAAACTAAGCCTGCCTACATACTGGTATCACAACACAACCATGAATAAATGCAGGAGGTAATAAGAAATTTTTCCCCCTCCCAACGGATAGCGTCTGAAATGTAAACAAACAGGTCTGCTAACCTCAAACCGGAAAAAGAAACAATTACTGAAATATATCAGAATATGATATATTAATTTTATCGAATCAAATTGTAGTAGTTCAAGAAGTTATGACGCGAGGCGGGTGGTAACCAGAACATATTTGCACGTATCTCGTATAATAAAAGTCTCTTGAAAAAAATGTTTGGTATTTAAGCTTGGAATAATGTGTAATTTTTGATTCGATTCTTGGTATAGCTGCTGGTGTTTGGAGTTGAATATGTATTGCTAGGCTGGGCTGTTTGGGTAATGTAGCTGCTATATACTTGGAGGCATCTGATGAAGAGAGCTGCCACGTCCGCTTCTTATAAAAGCAACTTAAGCGTATGCCTGTGTGATGAACAGAGTCGACAAGGAAGGAGTGGCTGAGGCGAGCTAGTCCCTATACTTGGCAGGAGTACTCTACCTAGGATTGGATGGGGCTTTTGTATATTTGCAGTAGTCTCGTTCTGTTTGTTCCTCATGAAGTGGCTGCAACGTCTTTCATGAGTTTCAGTCTCTTAAGACAAGATTCTGCTAATTATGGTTATGTGAGGTAACCAAGTGAGTTTTGAGTCTAGAATCAGTCCGAGGTACGTCCATTGATGGCTGAAAAGTAGCTGCTGGTCGTTGAGTGTTTGGTTGATAGAGGTCTTGGGTTCTTCCTTCTTGAAAAAAGGAGGCATCTAGTTTTGTCTGGGCAAAATTTGAAGCCGGTTTCTTGTGACCGTTTTTGGAATGGATTGAGGGAAGTTTGAAGAATCTTTTCCATTACACTTTGGTCGGAGAAGGAGAATAGGTAGGTGAAGTCATCAACATAGAGACACAGCTTTGATGCAGAGATAAAAGCTATGATGCTTTCGAATGTGAAGGGTGAATGCAGTATATCGCTATGAGAAATAATGTTCCGCTGAGGACTCTTCCTTGTGGGATTCCATTTCGGGCTCGCATTTTTCCAGATGATATCTCGCCTATTCGGACTCGAATGAAGTGGTTGGAGAGAAAAGTTTGTAAAAATCGCGGGAGAGAGCCTTGGCAGCCCTATGCTCTTAACTCTTTTTATATCAGTGGCCTCCAGGTGGTTGTCGAAAGCCTTCTCCATGTCGAACAATATACCGATACATTATTTTTTATTGACGAAAGGGTTGAGAAGTTGAGGCAACGAGGTGGTTTACGGTGGAGTGGTAATTCCTTAGTTTGCACTGCTTATTGGTTATTAGGTGTTTTTCTTCGATTGTCTACAGCAGCCGTTTATTGATGATTTTTTTAAAGCAGCCTGCATAAGCAGGATCTGAGGGATATTGGACGGAAGTGGTTTGTTTGTCTTTTATCTTTACCAGGTTAGAGGATGGGGATGATAACAGGCTTTAGTCCAATCATCAGGGAATTGTCCTTTTAGCCAGATGGCTTTGTAGAATTTTAGCAAATGTGAAAGCACTTGGTTAGGGAGGTGTTTCAACTCGTTGTGTATGTCATCGGGTCCAGGAGCTGAGTCTTTTAAAGTTTTAATGACGGATTTTAATTCCCATATCGTGATGGGCCACTTGAATGGGAGTCGGGGATTTTCTTCTTTTATTTCCAACTTGAAGGGTTGTTGCTGGGAAACTTTCTGGAAAAAGTAGGTAGAGTATGATTTATATGATGATGCATCGGAATAATGGGTAGCGAAGTATTCGGCCAGTAATAAGGGATCATATGTGATTTTATTGTTTATTTTTAGTGCTGGTTGTTCGTGATTGAGATGAAAATTACTCTGATTCATTATAAATTACAGTACTATTTATAGTACATAGTTTTCAATAAAATGAATATGTTATATTCTGATATGTTTCAGTTATTTTTTTTCTTTCGGGTGAGCCGTTGGCAGACCTGTTTGTTTACATTAAATACGCCTCCCGCCGGCAGGAGAAAGATTTCTTATTACCGTTTGTATTTATTCACTCGATATATCAGGATGGTGTTGTGTTAGCAGTAGGCTTATCTATTATTAAACTCCACGAGGGAAATATGCTAAATTTACGCAGCCCCTGCATGACGGACTTTTTTTAATGCTATGAGGTTTTCTGTGGCTGGATAGGGTTTAAATGTTCTTAGGGATTTATTTATCTCCATTATTGCTGTATTACATGCATTATTATTGCTGCGTTGGTTATGGCTTGGGTAATAAGGCGGTTACTGTTGTCAATTCCGGAATCAGTTGATAGTAAATTCATCTCTTTTCGGTACGTTTCCCAGTCTGCTCTTCTGATAATCCATGTTGTTTCGAAAAAAAACTTCATATGGATTGGGTAATGGTCAGAATTGTGGAGATCATTTATCGTTTCCCATTGGTGGTCTTGTGGTACAGATGGTAAGCAAGAAGCCGAGTCGATATCAGTGAATGGCCCTGTTTAGGGCATAAGTGGGTTTTACTGCCTTAGTTAAGAAGGATGAAGTAATAGGCATCTCGAATTCTTTCGATCGTATTTCCACGGGAATTGTTGTTGCTATTGCTCCAGGTGGTAAGATTATAAACGGGCTAGGTAGACTGCTAATCAAACATGTTAGGGCAGGGTCATTAATATTTTCTTTTGGGGGGAAACATATATTGCAGATGTATATTGGATAATTTATGAGGACTTTTACTAGTACAGCTTTTCTTTGGCTATATATTTTTTATTGGGAGCAGTAAGGACATCTCCACATGCTTTGTTGAGGGGTATTTCGTCTCTTCTGAAGGTACTATATGCTGCAATGGGACAATTCTCTTGTGGCTTGAGGTTGTTTTCCTGAAGGCATATTACAGCTGGTTGTAGGCCAGCGACAAGTAGACCGAGTACTTGCTATTGGCCTGATATTCGAGTCGATTATAGACGGCTGCCACTCATACTGACAAATGGCTCTTGTACTCTCCATGTACAATCATATAATATTTCTATGATGGAATAATAAGACACGCGATCGTAGGAAGATTATGTTTTTCTAAAACTTATATAATAATAATGTTTATATGATGAATATCATTTTTATTTTGGGTGTGCGATGTTATATTTAATTTTCTTATTATTTTCAGGATCGAGTATAAATATAAAGTTTTAGTATTATTATCCTGATGGAGTGAAATGTTTATTTGATGAAGTTTTCCTATTATATAGGAGATGAGTGTAGGCTGTGTTAAAGTGATACTATGTATGGTTATAAAATTTAATTTGGTTTATTATTATTATTATTTATTAACGTCCACTCTTTACTTTTCTTATCTCTTACATTAGTTTTTAGCATATTATAGTAGCTATTGAGCTCGTACTCGTATATATATATATATATATATATATATATATATATATAGATAGATCTATCTATATATTTGTCTGTTACCGCTCTAGCGGTCGCAATTTTTGTTTTACCAAACTCGATATTTACTTGTTTTATGTAAATAGAAAGTTCAAGTTCGTTAACGGCTGAAATCGGATCAGGGGAGGGGGGGGGGTTAGAGCGGGAGAATTTCGAAAATTCGAAATATCTCCGTTACTATAAGTCGGATCGAAAAAGTTTATAGAATAAATCTTATTGCAAATTAAATTTACTATAAATATAGGTATGTACGTTTATTCTCTATCTCGAATATTAAGTGAGATATTTGCATTTTTCAGTTTTTAGCCTTGAGTAAAGCCCCACTCTACTCGTCTTATACAGGCGATACTCTCTTATATAAAGAACCACATTATTCGAAGTTTAATTGCGAAATATTGTTTTCCAGAGACCTTTATTACACGAGATACATGCACATATGTTCTAGTGACCACACCCGTCTTAAATTCTTGGACTACTAAAATTTGATTGATTGAGATAAAAATTATTCTGATTCATTATAAACTACAGTAAGATAGAGTCCATAGTTTTCAATAAAATTAACATGTTATATTCTGATATGTTTCAGTTATTGTTTTTCTTTCCGGTCAGACGTTGGCAGACCTGTTTGTTTACATTTTAGACGCTTCCCGTCTGGAGGTTTCTTATTATCGTTTGTATTTATTCACTTGATATTGACAGTGCTATTCTGTTACCAGTATATAGATTTATCTATTGTTAAACATCACGAGGGATATCTGCTTAGTTTACGCAGCCCCTGCGTAAAGGCCTTTTTGCTTTTCTTACTCTTGCGCTGGTTTTTCCTAGTTTGGGGAGAGTTTAGAGAGGTGGGGGGGGGGGGTGATGGGGGTTTGCTGCGAGCAATAAGAAGGAATAGTGGAGGTTTTTTTTCTCCTGCTAGTAACCCTTGAGGAGTTATTTATTCGAATACATGTTCCATTGCCACATGGCATATTACATGTATGATTATGTTTAAATTCGATTTTATTTTACAATATACAGGGAGGTTGAGCGAGAGGAAGAGAAGGAGATGGAGAAAAGGCTAGTAGAGAGGCCTGAAGGATCTGGGTACTAGAGGGGAGGGGAGGTAAATTCTCTAGGAGGCGAGTTTAGCTACAACGCTGGTTCTAGCTACAAGCTTGGCAATAAGGATGAGTCGTACTGGGTGGGGGAGGGCACTTCTGGATTAGGATGATTGGACAGCCTCCTGTGGGATTTTCTGAATCTTGAGAGAATTAGCTCCTTTACAAATGGGATATTAAGATCTTTGTAAAGGGTGTGGTTGGTGATATAATATTGAGCATCTACTATGGTGTGTAGGACTTTGGATTGGAAAGTCTTGATGCGTCGAAGGTTTTGCTGTAGCCAACACTTCTATTGCCTATGTCCATATTGGTTTAAGTAGTAACTTGTATATTGTTAGTTTGGTTTTGGTAGAAGAGTGAGATCTTCTATTTAGCAGTCCGTAAAGGTATTCGAATTGTCTGTTGTTAAGTTCTCGTCTTTTAATTATTGAGTGGGATTTCCAATTGAGTCTAGTGTCCAAATTTAGTCCAAGGTACGCTTCAGGAGTTCTACTACAAGCCTCATTCCTCGACGATATTGTTGGAGACAGGAAGTGACTGAGTTGTCCCATCAAGGAGGCTTTACTTACAAATCAATCCCTTTCATATTGTTAAGTTTATTACAAAATCAGTAATAAAAATTGTTTATTAGAGTTCTTTTGGATTGCAAAATTTCACATAAAACACTTTACCGCACTGCAACTAAAACGCACTGTTCACTAAGGCTGCACTGAACGCACTATTGATCACTCGAAGAGAGCTGAGAACAAACTAAACTCTCGGGACGAGCTGAGCCGCTTTTATAGACGAGTGGCGAACATGAAAGTGGAATGGTCTAGAGCTTCTAAGTCGCGGACGAGTATCGCTCGGCTCCTTTCATCTACTTCGTACTTGTCAAATTTGTGATTAACTCTGTTTACGGTTCAATTGCAGTAGATATTAAGTGCCTTCTTATAATTATCCCTTTACTTTCCCAGAACAGGACGATTTACCAAACATGATAGGATAGTCTTTAATTGAACGTCCCACAGCGAAAAATTCATAGCCAAGAAATCATGGGCAAAATTATTAACTACGCTGTAGAGATAGATTGAGTTATAAAGAAGCGGTGTTGTGACGCCGATTGTATACACAGTATTTAATGTACAGAATATTAAAAAAGCACTTTAAAATTCGATCAACTGTACCTTCAAATATCTGCAAAATAGAAAAAGCAAACGGTTCTTCTAGGGTGATGTGAAGGCATTCTAGTATTTACATTTATTAACGACATCTAGGACTGAGCCAAGTAATGTTTTGAGAGGTTGATCAATTTTGCAATTATTCTATTTGCATGTCTATTACTGTTATTACTGTTAAATTTACAAAATAATCTGCTTTCAGCTTTTACATAAGGATCAATCTCAATTTTAAAATTCCTCATCACTTTCTTCTTCATCTCTTTCTTCAACCTCTTCATTTCTTTTACAGTTACCTTTCAAATTTAAATTATTTAGAATTGCTAAGAAATGTTCCAATGATGACCGCTTCGCTATTTTTCCGAGACTTTCGACGTGAACTGCTCAAAGAAGGAGGTCGCTAGTCAGAGTGCATTCTCCTCGACATTCTAAACGGCTTGTTCCTTGCTTCGGCTGCTTCACATCATATCTGAACAAGCAGATCAATACTTACATTAACGAACTCTTTATTTTTACATAAGACGTTTAAATATCGAGTTTGGTAAAGATTAAGCAAAAATTGCGACTGCTAGACCGTTAACAGACAAATGTATATATATATATATATATATATATATATATATATATGTATATATTTTGAAAATTGCATCATGAGTACGACCTCGATTTGCCTTAAGGAAAATCTGCTAAAACGTTGTATAATGTTGGAGTCGTGGGGTTTCCTAAGCGTACGCATCAAACATTTCTCTGTTAATGTCAAGCGCACTCCAAATCACTTCCAAAATTACTTTTAGTCTCATTATTAGACTTGATTTTTTTTCAATTATGAGACTGTTTATAATTCATTCATTAAAATAATGCTATATCTTCAACACTTTCCCTCCTTATTAAATGAATTGCTTTCTTCTACTAAATGTTCTTCATGAGAAAGTCCCAACTTTTCGCACAGCCCCTTGTGGCTCTTCTGCTGCAATGGTTTTGTCGTTACATCTCCAACTTGCTATTCTGAAGAGACTCTCTTCTCATCAATTTTTCCTTCGGAAACCAACTCTCTGACAAAGAAGTGTCTAGTTTTTATATGCTTCGTTCTACGATGATATTCCGGATTCTGTGCTAGTCTTATGGTAGCTTCATTATCGATGAAATTTTCTTCTAGTCTACAATTCACAAGGGATGACTTTATCATCACTCGACACACCAGATCTATTTGATATGTAAGCAGGAGTGTTTATCATCTCTGCCCATAGTCGCTGGGGAATATTACCATGAGCATGCATAATAGCGCTGGCAGTTTCTATAATGGCTCGACTGTCCCTCTCCGAACATCCGTTCTGCTGAGGAGTATAGGGCATAGTCAGCCTCTGCCGTATCCCATGTTCTTGGAGAATTCCTCTTACAGCATTACTGTCCGCCATTGTCACTAAGGAGTACTTGGATTGCATGCCCCATTGCTTTACATTCTTTTATGAACTGTTGCAATTTCATTGGCAACTCAGATTTGTTCTTCATGAAATATACTACTCGGAACCTCGAGTAATCATCTTTAAATAGAACCAAATCCCGATTATTTCCTAATGAATAATGAAATGGGCCACAGACATCAGCATAAACCGACTCACCAGGTAACTTTGCTCTAGGTCGCTTTCCAAATTTCAGTCTGTGAGCTTTGCCAATGATACAGCCTTCACAAAGTTTTTGGTCCAATTCGACATTTATACCTAGCTCAGGAGCCAATACATCCTTGACATACTTCTTGTTTTGGTGACCAAGGCGTTCATGATAAAGCTGTAAAAGAATATCATGGGAAAATGAGTCAATCTCCTTTAACCGAGGCCTAACCATTAATTTGTGTAGAACACCATACTTCTGCCTATAACCTAACAGCTTTACCTCACCATTTATTTTCAAGAAGCAAGTATCGGTCTTGGAGATAAATTCACTGTTGGCAAGTTTGTCTTGAGCAGCTAGAACCGAAAACAAATTTCTGCATAAGCTAGGGACATGCCGAACATCTGATATCATTATTTTCGCCCAAGTTCCTCCACATTTGGCCTCTAAAAGTACCAATCCTTTTCCAATGGCTTGGATAAAATCACCATTAGCTGTTTTAACCTTTTCTGGAACTGAGAAGTGTTCAAAGCTTCTGAATATATCCCACCTGTTGGTAACGTGACGAGTAGCTCCGTTATCAACATACCAATTGTGCTTATCATCGTATACATCTCCATCAACAGACATAAGTGCTGGGGTTCCTGTCATCAGTACCATACTAACATCAGGTTCATCTACAATAGGCCTTTGAGGATAGTGGCAGACTATCCTCTGCTTAGGAGAATCAGCAGATTTCCTGAAACGTCCTTCAATCCCTCCTGTTGCCTTGGAAAAGAACACCCTCCATATGATCCCCCTTGGGACTCAATGCTTTTTCAAAAGCACATGAGAGGTTAAATTATCGATAGTCCTCTCTGTTTTGTTCATCAATAGCCAACTTGTTCTGAATGTTCCATATCCAGGAGGGAGAGTCCCTAATATTTTACAAATCAATAGAATATTAGGTAGCCCACTGACACATCTTTTAATATTCTCTACAAATGGAATCGCACATATTCTTTAGCTTCGACAGATGACTACCAACATCAACTTTTTCATCTTTAGAAAACAGAAAAAATTCCAAAAGTAAATTATAAATTTTGTCCTCGTCAGCGCCATCGAACAGCCCATGTAGCTCTTCCAAGACTTGACGAGCACTGTTATATCTTATGACTTTCTCTAAATTATCTCGGGATAAATGTTGTTAGAATTAAAAGAGCATTACTATCAGCCATACAATAGCTTTCTAGCCTTGAATTATAAATAGCTACTTCATCTGGCGAAGCATCTGTACCTGGTTCTTGAGGCTTCCCTCGACGACATCCATGCTCCCAGGAACACTCCTCAACAAAGCCGAGACCATATATTTCCATACTGTCCAGTTCGACTTACCCTCTAAATGTTGAATCTTGAGCCGAATATTTTCCATTACTTAGCACTTGTAAACTATTCATAGATTACTATGGAAGGAGCTGAACCCATAACCTGATAAGATTTTAACGGAAAACAAGGGTTCACTTTAAAAATTTTCTTTTTAATAGCTCCATTCTATAACACAACACAGAACACATTCTTTTTGTTTTTGAACAATTGACCTAAGTACTAACAAACAGCTGTTAGTAAAACAAACAGCTGTTTATAATTCATTCATTAAAATAATGCTATATCTTCAACAATCTATGTATATAGGAGCTTTTGTTCATCCTCAATCCCCTTTGACAACTCTCTTATTTCCTCAATGTCATAAAGCTGTTAGAGCTACTCGATGAGAGCAGACGGCAATAGTACAAAATAGTAATTTGCTTTATTATCTTATATTTATTATCTTGTATATAATAGAGGACCTATGTGGTTCAAACAGTTTTGTATAAGAAAAGGAGAGCTGTTGAAGGGGCTGGTAGTTTTTAGAAGGCAAGAGCTGTAGCTGTTTTTGCAGGGGCTGCATCATTGAGTCGGGAGGTATATGAGCGCCTACAAGAACCAAAACCCCTTCCTCATCTTGAATAATGTGTAGCTGGCCAAACAAGGCCAAATCCTCCCATAATAAGTCCCCTTAATTTCTGACCAAAAATTAATCCTTTTCGTCGTTGGAGCACGAGGTTCCAGAGAACGCTACATTAGCATTAAGAGCAGACAATCCATCAGGCACATCTCCTTTCCCCCTTACGACACCAGCACTTGAAGTGTGCATCTGATACTTATAGGCTTTATGTGATACTGGAACTTGAAGGGTATATGTGATACTGGAACTTGAAGGGTACATGTGATATTGGTACTTGAAGGGAGCATATGACATAGGTACTTGAAGGGTGAATGTGATACTGGAACTTGAAGGGTATATGTAATATTGGTACTTGAAGGGAGTATATGATATTAGTACTTGAAGGGTGTATGTGATACTGGAACTTGAAGGGTACATGTGATACTGGAACTTGAAGGGAGCATATGATATTGGTACTTGAAGGGTGTATGTGATACTGGAACTTGAAGGGTACATATGATATTGGTACGTGAAGGGTGTATGTGATACTGGAACTTGAAGGGAGCATATGACATTGGTACTTGACGGGTGTATGTGATACTGGAACTTGAAAAAAGTATGTGGTACTGGAACTTGGAGGGTACATATGATATTGGTACTTGAAAAGTGTATGTGATACAGGAACTTGAAAAGAGCATGTGGTACTGGAACTTGGAGGGTACATGTGATATTGGTACTTGAAGGGTGTATGTGATACTGGAACTTGAAGGGTACATATGATATTGGTACTTGAAGGGTGTATGTGATACTGGAACTTGAAGGGTACATATAATATTGGTACGTGAAGGGTGTATGTGATATTGGAACTTGAAGGGTACATGTGATATTGGTACTTGAAGGGAGCATATGCCATTGGTACTTGAAGGGTGTATGTGATACTGCAACTTGAAAAGTGTATGTGATACTGGAACTTGAAGGGTATATGTGATATTGGTACATGAAGGGTGTATGTGATACTGGAACTTGAAGGGAGCATATGACATTGGTACTTGAAGGGTGTATGTGATACTGGAACTTGAAGGGTATATGTGATATTGGTACTTGAAGGGTACATGTGATACTGGAACTTGAAAAGTGTATGTGGTACTGGAACTTGGAGGGTCCATATGACATTGGTACTTGAAGGGTGGATGTGATACTGGAACTTGAAAAGTGTATGTGATACTGGAACTTGGAGGGTACATGTGATATTGGTACTTGAAAAGTGTATGTGGTACTGGAACTTGGAGGGTACATATGATATTGGTACTTGAAGGGTACATGTGATACTGGAACTTGAAGGGTACATGTGATATTGGTACTTGAAGGGTGTATGTGATACTGGAACTTGAAGGGTATATGTGATATTGGTACTTGAAGGGTGTATTTGATACTGGAACTTTAAGGGTATATCTGATATTGGTACTTGAAGGGTGTATGTGATATTGGTACTTGAAGGGAGCATATGACATTGGTACTTGAAGGGTGTATGTGATACTGGAACTTGAAAAGTGTATGTGATACTGGAATTTGAAAAGTGTATGTGATACTGGAACTTGGAGGGTACATATGATATTGGTACTTGAAGGGTGTATGTGATACTGGAACTTGAAGGGTATATCTGATATTGGTACTTGAAGGGTGTATGTGATACTGGAACTTGAAGGGTACATGTGATATTGGTACTTGAAGGGAGCATATGACATTGGTACTTGAAGGGTGTATGTGATACTGGAACTTGAAAGGTACATCTGATATTGGAACTTGAATGGAACATTTGATATTGGTACTTGAAGGGTGAATGTGATACTGGAACTTGAAAAGTGTATGTGATACTGGAACTTGAAGGGTACATGTGATATCGGTACTTGAAGGGTGTATGTGATATAAAGGGTATGTGACTGGAACTTGAGGTACATATGACATTGGTACTTGAAGGGTGTATGTGATTCTGGAACTTGAAGGGTACATATGATATTGGTACTTGAAGGTTGAATGTGATACTGGAACTTGGAGGGTACATGTGATATTGGTACTTGAAGGGTGTATGTGGTACTGGAACTTAAAGGGTACATATGACATTGGTACTTGAAAGGTGTATGTGATACTGGAACTTGAAGGGTACATGTGATATTGGTACTTGAAGGGTGCATGTGAGAGGGGTACTGGAACTTGAAGGGTACATATGATATTGGTACTTGAAAGGTTATGTGATACTGAAGGTACTTGATATGAGAAGGAGCATATGACATTGGTACTTGAAGGGTGTATGTGATACTGGAACTTGAAGGGACATCTGATATTGGTACTTGAAGGGTGTATTGATATGCGAAATGTGATTGGTACTTGAAGAATTGAAGGGTGTATGTGATACTGGAACTTGAAGGGTGTATGTGATAGGTGTATTGATACTGGAATTTGAAGGGTGTATGTGATATTGGTACTTGAAGGGAGCATATGACATTGGTACTTGAAGGGTGTATGTGATACTGGAACTTGAAAAGTGTATGTGATACTGGAATTTGAAAAATGTATGTGATACTGGAACATGGAGGGTACATATGATATTGGTACTTGAAGGGTGTATGTGATACTGGAACTTGGAGGGTACATATGATATTGGTACTTGAAGGGTGTATGTGATTCTGGAACTTGAAGGGAGCATATGACATTGGTACTTGAAGGGTGTATGTGATACTGGAACTTGAAGGGTGTATGTGATATTGGTACTTGAAGGGAGCATATGACATTGGTACTTGAAGGGTGTATGTGATACTGGAACTTGAAAAGTGTATGTGATACTGGAATTTGAAAAATGTATGTGATACTGGAACATGAGTACTTGAAGGGTGTATGTTACTGGAACTTGGAGGGTACATATGATATTGGTACTTGAAGGGTGTATGTGATTACTGGAACTTGAAGGGAGCATATGACATTGGTACTTGAAGGGTGTATGTGATACTGAATTGAGGTGTTGAAGTACTTGAGTAATGACATTGGTACTTGAAGGGTGTATGTGATACTGGAACTTGAAAAGTGTATGTGATACTGGAATTTGAAAAATGTATGTGATACTGGAACATGGAGGGTACATATGATATTGGTACTTGAAGGGTGTATGTGATACTGGAACTTGGAGGGTACATATGATATTGGTACTTGAAGGGTGTATGTGATACTGGAACTTGAAGGGAGCATATGACATTGGTACTTGAAGGGTGTATGTGATTCTGGAACTTGAAGGGAGCATATGACATTGGTACTTGAAGAATGTATGTGATACTAGAACTTGAAAAGTGTATGTGATACTGAAACTAGAAGGGTATATGTGATATTGGTACTTGAAGGGTGAATGCGATACTGGAACTTGAAGGGTACATGTGATATTGGTACTTGAAGGGAGCATATGACATTGGTACTTGAAGGGTGTATGTGATACTGGAACTTGAAAAGTGTATGTGATACTGGAATTTGAAGGGTGTATTTGATACTGGAACTTGAAGGGTATATCTGATATTGGTACTTGAAGGGTGTATGTGATATTGGTACTTGAAGGGAGTATATG
Organism: Riptortus pedestris; assembly: GCA_019009955.1. Taxonomy (NCBI): domain Eukaryota; kingdom Metazoa; phylum Arthropoda; class Insecta; order Hemiptera; family Alydidae; genus Riptortus; species Riptortus pedestris. The sequence continues at coordinate 346,941 of CM032233.1, forward strand.
ACATTGGTACTTGAAGGGTGTATGTGATACTGGAACTTGAAAAGTGTATGTGATACTGGAATTTGAAAAATGTATGTGATACTGGAACATGGAGGGTACAAATGATATTGGTACTTGAAGGGTGTATTTGATACTGGAACTTGGAGGGTACATATGATATTGGTACTTGAAGGGTGTATGTGATACTGGAACTTGAAGGAGCATATGACATTATGGCATTGGTACTTGAAGGGTGTATGGGATACTGGAACTTGGAAAGTGTATGTGATACTGGAATTTGAAAAATGTATGTGATACTGGAACATGGAGGGTACAAATGATATTGGTACTTGAAGGGTGTATGCGATACTGGAACTTGAAGGGAGCATATGACATTGGTACTTGAAGGGTGTATGTGATACTGGAACTTGAAGGGAGCATATGACATTGGTACTTGAAGGGTGTCTGTAATGCGGGAACTTGAAGGGAGCATATGAACTGGTACTTGAAGAATGTATGTGATACTGGACTTGAAAGTGTATGTGATACTGAAACTAGAGGGTACATGTGATATTGGTACTTGAAGGGTGTATGCGATACTGGAACTTGAGGGTACATGTGATATTGGTCCTTGAAGGGTATGACATTGGTACTTGAAGGTGTATGTGATACTGGAACTTGAAAAGTGTATGTGATACTGGAACTTGACGGGTGTATGTGATACTGGAACTTGAAGGGTATATCTGATATTGGTACTTGAAGGGTGTATTTGATACTGGAACTTGAAGGTAATATGACATTGGTACTTGAAGGGTGTATGTGATACTGGAACTTGGGAACATGTGATATTAGGGTATGTGATACTCGAACTTGAACACTGTATGTGATACTGGAACATGGAGGGTACAAATGATATTGGTACTTGAAGGGTGTATTTGATACTGGAACTTGAAGGGTATATCTGATATTGGTACTTGAAGGGTGTATGTGATATTGGTACTTGAAGGGAGTATATGACATTGGTACTTGAAGGGTGTATGTGATACTGGAACTTGGAGGGTACATATGATATTTGTACTTGAAGGGTAAATGTGATACTGGAACTTGAAGGGTACATATGATATTGGTACTTGAAGGGTGAATGTGATACTGGAACTTGGAGGGTACATGTGATATTGGTACTTGAAGGGTGTATGTGATACTGGAACTTTGAGGGTACATATGATATTGGTACTTGAAGGGTGTATGTGATACTGGAACTTGGAGGGTACATATGATATTTGTACTTGAAGGGTAAATGTTATACTGGAACTTGAAGGGTACATATGATATTGGTACTTGAAGGGTGAATGTGATACTGGAACTTGGAGGGTGTATATGATACTGGAACTTGAAAGTTGAATGTGATACTGGAACTTGGAGGGTACATGTGATATTGGTACTTGAAGGGTGTATGTGGTACTGGAACTTGAAGGGTACATATGACATTGGTACTTGAAGGGTGTATGTGATACTGGAACTTGAAGGGTACATGTGATATTGGTACTTGAAGGGAGCATATGACATTGGTACTTGAAGGGTGTATGTGATACTGGAACTTGAAGGGTATATGTGATATTGGTACTTGAAGGGTGTATGTGAAACTGGAACTTGAATGGAACATATGATATTGGTACTTGAAGGGTGTATGTGATACTGGAACTTGAAAAGTGTATGTGATACTGGAACTTGGAGGGTACATATGATATTGGTACTTGAAGGGTGTATGTGATACTGGAACTTGGAGGGTACATATGATATTGGTACTTGAAGGGTGTATGTGATACTGGAACTTGGAGGGTACATGTTATATTGGTACTTGAAGGGTACATGTGATATTTGTACTTGAAGGGACCATATGATATTGGTACTTGAAGGGTGAATGTGTTACTGGAACTTGGAGGGTACATATGATATTGGTACTTGAAGGGTGAATGTGATACTGGAACTTGGAGGGTACATGTGATATTGGTACTTGAAGGGTGTATGTGGTACTGGAACTTGAAGGGTACATATGACATTGGTACTTGAAAGGTGTATGTGATACTGGAACTTGAAGGGTACATGTGATATTGGTACTTGAAGGGAGCATATGACATTGGTACTTGAAGGGTGTATGTGATACTGGAACTTGGAGGGTACATATGATATTGGTACTTGAAGGGTGTATGTGATACTGGAACTTGAAGGGAGCATATGACATTGGTACTTGAAGGGTGTATGTGATACTGGAACTTGAAGGGAGCATATGACATTGGTACTTGAAGAATGTATGTGATACTGGAACTTGAAAAGTGTATGTGATACTGAAAATTGAAGGGTATACGTGATATTCGTACTTGAAGGGTGTATGTGATACCGGAACTTGAAGGGTATATGTGATATTGGTACTTGAAGGGTCTATGTGATACTTTAACTTGAAGGGTACATGTGTTATTGGTACTTGAAGGAGCATATGATATTGACACTTGAAGGGTGAATGTGATACTGGAACTTGAAGGGTACATATGACATTGGTACTTGAAAGGTGTATGTGATACTGGAACTTGAAGGGTACATGTGATATTGGCACTTGAAGGGAGCATATGACATTGGTACTTGAAGGGTGTATGTGATACTGGAACTTGAAAGGTACATCTGATATTGGTACTTGAAGGGAGCATATGACATTGGTACTTGAAGGGTGTATGTGAAACTGGAACTTGAATGGAACATATGATATTGGTACTTGAAGGGTGAATGTGATACTGGAACTTGGAGGGTACATATGACATTGGTACTTGAAAGGTGTATGTGATAGTGGCAATTGAAGGGAGTATGCGATAGTGGCAATTGAAGGGATTATACGATAGTGGCAATTGAAGGGAGTATGCGATAGTGGCAATTGAAGGGAGTATGGGATAGTGGCAATTGAAGGGAGTATGCGATAGTGGCAATTGAAGGGAGTATGCGATAGTGGCAATTGAAGGGAGTATGTGATAGTGGCAATTGAAGGGAGTATGCATTAGTGGCAATTGAAGGGAGTATGCGATAGTGGCAATTGAAGGGAGTATGCGATAGTGGCAATTGAAGGGAGTATGCGATAGTGGCAATTGAAGGGAGTATGCGATAGTGGCAATTGAAGGGAGTATGGGATAGTGGCAATTGAAGGGAGTATGCGATAGTGGCAATTGAAGGGAGTATGCGATAGTGGCAATTGAAGGGAGTATGCGATAGTGGCAATTGAAGGGTGTATGCGTTTGTGGCAATTGAAGGGAGTATGTGATAGTGGCAATTGAAGGGAGTATGCGATAGTGGCAATTGAAGGGAGTATGCGATAGTGGCAATTGAAGGGAGTATGCGATAGTGGCAATTGAAGGGAGTATGCGATAGTGGCAATTGAAGGGAGTATGCGATAGTGGCAATTGAAGGGAGTATGGGATAGTGGCAATTGAAGGGAGTATGCGATAGTGGCAATTGAAGGGAGTATGCGATAGTGGCAATTGAAGGGAGTATGCGATAATGACAATTGAAGGGAGTATGCGATAGTGGCAATTGAAGGGAGTATGCGATAGTGGCAATTGAAGGGAGTATGCGATAGTGGCAATTGAAGGGAGTATGCGATAGTGGCAATTGAAGGGAGTATGCGATAGTGGCAATTGAAGGGAGTATGCGATAGTGGCAATTGAAGGGAGTATGCGATAGTGGCAATTGAAGGGAGTATGGGAGTATGCGATAGTGGTAATTGAAGGAGTAATTGAAGTGAGTAATTGAAGGGAGTATGCGATTGAAGCAAGGAGGAGTAAGGATAGTGGGAGTATGGGATAGTGGCAATTGAAGGGAGTATGCGATAGTGGCAATTGAAGGGAGTATGCGATAGTGGCAATTGAAGGGAGTATGCGATAGTGGCAATTGAAGGGAGTATGGGATAGTGGCAATTGAAGGGAGTATGCGATAGTGGCAATTGAAGGGAGTATGTGATAGGAGTAAGGATTGGAGTAATTGAAGGGATGAGCAAGGACCTAGGAGCAAGGATCTAAGAGCAATGGAGGGAGCAAGGAGCGATGAGCAAGGATCTTGGAGCAAGGATCTTGGAGCAAGGACCTAGGAGCAAGGACCTAGGAGCAAGGATCTTTGTGCAAGGACCTAGGAGCAAGGACCTAGGAGCAAGGACCTAGGAGCAAGGATCTAGGAGCAAGGACCTAGAAGCAAGGATCTAAGAGCAAGGAGCTAGGAGCACGGACCTAGGAGCAAGGACCTAGGAGCACGGACCTAGGAGCAAGGACCTAGGAGCACGGACCTAGGAGCAAGGATCTAGGAGCAAGGACCTAGGAGCAAGGACCTAGGAGCAAGGACCTAGGAGCAAGGACCTAGGAGCAAGGACCTAGGAGCAAGGATCTAGGAGCAAGGATCTAAGAGCAAGGACCTAGGAGCAAGGATCTTGGAGCAAGGACCTAGGAGCAAGGATCTAGGAGCAAGGACCTAGGAGCAAGGACTTAGGAGCACGGACCTAGGAGCAAGGACCTAGGAGCACGGACCTAGGAGCACGGACCTAGGAGCAAGGACCTAGGAGCAAGGACCTAGGAGCAAGGACCTAGGAGCACGGACCTAGGAGCAAGGACCTAGGAGCACGGACCTAGGAGCAAGGACCTAGGAGCACGGACCTAGGAGCAAGGACCTAGGAGCACGGACGTAGGAGCAAGGACCTAGGAGCACGGACCTAGGAGCAAGGACCTAGGAGCACGGACCTAGGAGCAAGGACCTAGGAGCACGGACCTAGGAGCAAGGACCTAGGAGCACGTACCTAGGAGCAAGGACCTAGGAGCACGGACCTAGGAGCAAGGACCTAGGAGCACTTACCTAGGAGCAAGGACCTAGGAGCACGGACCTAGGAGCAAGGACCTAGGAGCACGGACCTAGGAGCAACGACCTAGGAGCACGGACCTAGGAGCAAGGACCTAGGAGCACGGACCTAGGAGCAAGGACCTAGGAGCACGGACCTAGGAGCAAGGACCTAGGAGCACGGACCTAGGAGCAAGGACCTAGGAGCACGGACCTAGGAGCAAGGACCTAGGAGCACGGACCAAGGAGCAGGGCCCTAGGACCATGGAACTCGGAGCAAGGACCTAGGAGCAAGGACCTAGGTGCACGGACCTAGGAGCAAGGACCTAGGAGCACGGACCTAGGAGCAAGGACCTAGGAGCACGGACCTAGGAGCAAGGACCTAGGAGCACTTACCTAGGAGCAAGGACCTAGGAGCACGGACCTAGGAGCAAGGACCTAGGAGCACGGACCTAGGAGCAAGGACCTAGGAGCACGGACCTAGGAGCAAGGACCTAGGAGCACGGACCTAGGAGCAAGGACCTAGGAGCACGGACCTAGGAGCAAGGACCTAGGAGCACGGACCTAGGAGCAAGGACCTAGGAGCACGGACCTAGGAGCACGGACCTAGGAGCAAGGACCTAGGAGCAAGGACCTAGGAGCACGGACCTAGGAGGAAGGACCTAGGAGCACGGACCTAGGAGCAAGGATCTAGAAGCAACGGGCTAAAGGAGGTAGTAACGAAAGTTATGATTTATTCAAATTCAACGGTTTATCGCAGTCAGTTTTGATTTCTGATTACAACCATTTTTTTTGTTCTATTTTAATCTTAATAGATATTAATATTGTAATTGGTCATAATTGGTGAGTGACTCTGAGGTTAGTAGGTTGAGTTGGATCACGAATAACTCATATGATTACACAATTCCACAAAGAAAGAAATTTGCAGATCCTATGTAAAAGGATATACCAATGGAAACACCATAAAATGCCACATAAATCATAGCTCTATAGAAAAAAAGCTTTAGAAAATAATATGAACCATAAGGAGGTTCATTTTATTTTCTAAAACTGATTTATGTTGGATTTTATGGTGTTTCCATTGTATTTCTTTTTACTTAGGATCTGCTAATTCCTTTCTATGAAGGGTTCTTTTAAATTCAGAACTATAAATGTGATTGTGTGTTGACTTGAGGAGTGACGTTGGAAGATCGTTACGTTGCAAATAGGTTGGTATTTGCTTGCCTGCCGTAGGGTTTATTAAGTCTCAAGGTAGGTATAATATACGGTAGGGCCATTTGGCGAATAGGCAATCATAGTGGAGCAAGGTCTTCTACGGCACTCGGGAGCAAGATTCGGAGCGGACCAGCTGAAATGCGATCAATATAACCCGTTTTCTGATTAATTTGCTGAATAAAAAATTATTAAAATGGTATTTGTCTGTAAATGATAGAAATTACTTTAGTTGAATATATTTTACTTGAAATAAACCACGCACAAATTAGACTCCCTTAAAAATAATTACGTTATAATTCCTTAAAATTGAGATATGTTCGTTTACATTTAAAATTCATAATTTTTCTACGTAATTAACACAATACAATGTAAAACTTTGCTATAATAAGGTGAAATGTTCAAAACACGAAAATGGTAATGACTGCTATCATAGAAACAAATTAAAGTTAATAACATTGAAACTAATCATGCAAGAAAGATATCCAGTTGCTAGAATGTAAGTATGTAAATTATTTTAAACATCAACTAGTCCATAGGTACAAAATTTGTAAAGGCTTTCATGGGCATGTAATCCTCCTTGATCTAAAAAGGTGCTTATATTTAGAGTCGCAGGAAATCCTTGGTTCCAGTAGCATCCTTGTAACAGCATGGCATTGATGTTGGAGCCTATCAATTGAAGTCCCATAGAATAAATAGTTGTGAAGGAGCATAGGAGTTTAGTCTTATACCGAGTAATGTTACAATCATTTATTATGATTATGTAATAGTTCAATCACTTATTGATCAAATTTGAGTGATTCTAAATCAAATATAATTACTCTCATAGAAACTAAATGGAATTACAAACAAAACTAGGTATATAATTTAATTACATATTTGTTCCTTTGGGAAGAGGTGTACATTTGTATTGGGCGAGGAAACTTATTTTCCAGGTTGTGCATATATTTGTGCCTGTCCAAAAGAAATGTGTTGCTGGCTTCTGGCCAACATCCCAGTCGAATCAAAACAAATATATCAGAGAGCGTGGGGGGGGGGGAGGCATTGCTGGCCCTCGCAGCTGGAATTAGGGAACAGTTGTTCATCCAGCCCAGCCCATAATCCACTTAGCCATGCTCCAACACAACTAAGACCCTGCCTTATCGCCCCTTCACCTCCTACAATTTATTTCACCTATAATCCCTCATTTATTATCAAGCCCTCACCTCACGTTGTAAACGGCTCTAGGAAACAAAAGATCCGCCGAGCAGGGGCTGCGTAAACTAAGCAGATTTCCCACGCGAAGGTTAACAATTGATAAGTCTACATACTGGTAACACCGAACACCCCAGTGAATATCATGTGAACAAATACAGATGATAATGAGAAATCTTTCAGTAAATTAACAATTAAGTTTACTGGAAAGCGCCTGAATTGTAAGCAATCAGGTCACCCAAACTCTCAAATTGAATAGATAAAAATATTCTTCACCGAAACGAAAAACAATTACTGAAATACATCTGAAAATAATATATTAATTTTATTGAAAAATATTTACTATTTCTATTACTGTAATTTATAATGAATTAGAATAATTTTTATCCCAAATTTTTGTAATCCAAGTATTAAAAGTCCGTCACGCAGGGGCTGCGTAAACTAAGCAGATTTCCCACGTCGTTTTACAATAGAGAAATTTTACGAGAGCCGAACAGTTAAGGAAACGGCCGACCTAGCTTTTGGCGGGAAACTCACTCTCCGTTAATCCGTTAACCCCCCAGATTTAATAAAAATGCAAATATCTCGGTTAATATTCAAGATAGAGCATAAATGTATATAACAATATTTATAATAAATTTAATTTGCAATAAGATTGATCGATCCGACATATAGTAACGGAAATATTTCGAAATTCCTCCCCTCTAAACCCCCCCTCCCACTGGTCCGATTTCAGCCGTTAACGAACTTGATCTTTCCCTTTACATAAAACGACTAAATGTCGAGTTTGGTAACGATCAAACAAAAATTGCGACCGCTAGAGCGGTAACAGACATTTATATATATATATAAATATTACGGTCTCTTGGAAACAATATTTGGCGTTTAAACTTCGAATGGAGTGATTTATTATATAAGGGAGTATTGTTTATGTGGTATTTTAGGTAAGATGAAAGCCTTGGCTACGCTTCCATTATAGCAATTTATTAAAACGGTAGAGGGCATACGTCGAGTCTAGCTCCAAGAGCCGTCAGCTCAACATCCAGGACCTTCGGGCACTGACGATGATCCACTGCATCTAAAGCGCTCTGCTGTTTTAATAAATAGTTATAGTGGAAGCGTAGCCAATTCTTCCATCCTACTTACATTAGAAGTCACTTCCACCTGCCAGAATACCAACTCAGAATATGTGGTATTTGTAGGAGCGGGGGGGGGGGGGGGTAGCTGAAGGCAGAAAACTGAATAATGTAAATATTTTGGTTAACATACAAGATAAAGAAGAAATGTATAATTATGAGCTTGACATTCCTTATTACAAAAAAGGATTAAATATCGAGTTTGGCAACGATCAAACAAAAATGAGACCACTTGAAAGACCGAAATCAGAGAATGTGGACATTCATCGGTGAATGTTAACAAACGCCAAATACGTCGGTGAAATTTCGAATATTTCATTACATCCTTGTACATTCGGATTGTCAGAGGTGTATGTCGACAATCACAGATATGTGTATCTCGACATTCACCGGTCAAAGTCAGAAATAAGGGTATTTATCAAATATTTCGAACATAAGCCAAGCGACTATGTGAATGTGGACATTCTCCAGATTTGGGTGTTTCGCCGTAATATATACAATTTGGAACCGGTAACAATCATTTAGCAGATTTCCGTTAAGGCAAATCAGCTATTGAGGTCGTAGCAGGAGATGACGGAAACCAGGTCCGTTCAAATATATATATATATATATATATATATATATATATATATATATATATATATATTTGTCTGTTACCGCTCTAGCACTCCCAATTATTGCTTTATCGTTACCAAACTCAAAATTTAATAGTTTTACGTAAAAAGAAAGATCTAGTTCGTTAATGGCTGAAATCGGTGTGAGAGGGGCGGGTTTAAAGGGAGGTTGAATTTATACCATTTTAGACTTCGACAAATAATTATGGAAGACATTTAATTTAACCCCCCCCCCGCCCCGATTTTTGCAAAGCACAGTGTTTGGTAATTGTACGTCCGGTTTTGAAGTTACGGGAACTCCTAGATGTCCAACAGGTGGCACCCCTGCCGGACAAGATGAGCAGATAGTCAGTCGAGCTCTAGTGCTTATACAGTGAGTACTTGTTATTTTCCCTACACCAGGCATGTCCAGTCGGTTTACATCGGAACCAGCCAGTGTTAAGTATACAGTCCACTAAATTTCGCATACACACAGGTATGACTTTAGTGTTGAATAAAACCGTTCAATATCGTTTATGGTATACATCAAATGAGCATTTTCGAAACAAGAACTCAAAATCTTAATTTATAACATCAAGGCACAATGAATTTGCATGTATCTCGCATATTAAAAGTCCCATGGAAACAAAATTTGAAATTAAGAATAAAGAAGTTCATCTTATTGTTATTAGGACATGAGTAGGTAGGAGTGGAGCTATACTCAAAGGCTATACTGAATTCCAAATATCTCGGTTAATATTGATTTGATAGAGAATATGTACATATATAACAACATGTATATACAATTAAATTTACAATAAGATTAGTGTTATTCTCTTTTTTTATCGGAAGTATAATAATAGAGGAATTTCGAATTTTTGAAATTCGCCCTCTCTAACCCCCTCCCCCCGTCCGATTTCAGACGTTAACGAACTTGATCTTTATTTTTACATAAATCGTTTATATAACCAGTTTGGTAAAGATAAAACAACAATTGCGACCGCTAGAGCCGTAACAGAGAAATACACGCACAAACACACTATATCTACGTTTTATATATATATATATATATATATATATATATATATATATATATATATATATACAACGACTTACAACATATACTAAGAGTTAAGACTAATTGCATTAGAGCACATATGCCGCTGGGGGCGAAGGCAAGCAGAGAGAGCTGTAGCACTAGCATATCACAAAAACTCTTCACTCTCTCAAATCTTGCAAAACAATGCGCTCTCAATTTCTGTAGCGATTGTCTGCTTGTCTTTGCTCCCGCTCGCTCGCTCTCATGTTCTATATCTGAAACACAAATCACTAGCCCTCACTCCCTTAAGGGAAATCTGCTAACATTATGGGTCGTAATAATGGATAGGATGTTTTATCGTAAACTATGTATGACTAAAAGTCCCTTCTCTGAGATGGGGTCAGAAGTAGAATTGTATTAATTATATAATGAGAATGGGGTAGGGTGGGGGCGGATTTTTATTTTATTTCTACTAGCACCAACAACAATCACACAAGTCTAGAAAACATATAATTATTTATCATAATATGCCTACATCAAATAAATTTTAATGAGTTCTTATCAATAGCAAGAATAGACCACTATACAACTCGGCCCAAAGCAATGTTTTGCAGGAAACTGATTTTCGCAATTTCCATTTCTATTGAGGCTTATAATCAACTTGGTCTGTAAAAATAATAATGTATTCTAAAGACCAATACTGGTTTTCTAAAATCCAAATATTAAAGTCATTTAATTTATTCAACTAGAAAAGCAATGTTTAATTTTGGCTTGAGTCATACATTTTTGAGCATATCGTGAATATTGATTGTTATTTGACCAAAAGGGAATGTAACGAAAGCCACTCTAAATGGGAAAGTAAAAGAATTATGTTCGCCACTTATTAGCTGAAAAACAATTAGGAAACGAAATATCGTAAATTTGACCAACTCCCACTCCTGTACGTCCCTAAAAATGTTGATAAAGTTTATAATTTAGTAGTTCTTAGTTGTAACTCACGCACCGAGTTTCGTTTAATTCGGTTTAGTAGTTTGTGCCCAATAAAAATGTTGACTCCTGCTATAATGTTTAGCTAATACCTCCTATATATTTCGTTATACGGCAAAAGTATATATGACAAAAGTTACTTTAAAAACCAAGTAAACTACTCTCGTTACGCGCATGTTTCCCTAAAAACCTGTTACTGGTTCAGTCTATATATTATTTATACTTCGTTATAAAGAAAAAGTTTGCATAACAAAAATTACACTAAATAAGCAAATAAATATGGTTTTTAGGCACATGATTTGCAGAAAAAAGGGAAATCAGATAGGGAACAAAATATGGGGATTTTTTATATCAGGACCCCTTTACAAACGCCATTCCTTATCGTTCCGAAAAATGTTAATGTAGCTTATAATCCCTCCTTGATTGTGTTAGTTCTACCCTACATACGGTTGTTTGTCCCTATGAAAGTTTTTGGAAATTCCATCATGAATAAAACGTCAATCTGTTTAGTTTACGCAGACCCTGTGTGAAGGGCTGTTTATGGAGACGTTCAAATAGGGATGTAGAAGATATCTTTTATAAATTATGTCAAGCAGGGGCTGCCTAAACTAAACAGATTTCCCTTGTGAAGATTACTTGTTTTTCCCACCTCTGCCCCCGCTGTACCTTTGGGTTTCCCCATACCAGTGGTCTCCATTTAATAAGAGATATAAAATTTTGAATAGATACATTGGGCCAGGTAACTTAGCCTAACTCACCGAGCACGGCTAAGCATAAAAGTGCAACATTTGGGAGATTTAGTTCAAGTCCGAAAAGTCCTAGGGGAACCCGCAGCTGCGACTCCTTTGCATCTGTTCAAAGAAGTGGCAGCAAGAGCCTAACTACCTAGCCTACATACCTAAAGCCTAAATACTAGCCTAAACTCACATAAAACTATACATATAATTTACAAATAAATTCAATTTTACTTGTCTCTCAACACCTCTTGGGGAAAGGCCCTGAAGGCTGAAAATCTATCAGCGTCGTTTACAAACATGTCGTAGCTCTCAGGAGGCCAGTTCACATATGAGAAAGCACTCATTAGCCGAATACGCTTGGCGTTGAAACGCGGACATTGGAGGATCACGTGGTCAGCCGTATCCAACTCGCCACAGGAGCACAATGGGAATTCCTTTCGTTTGAAGAAATGTAGTTAGTTATTGAAGTCCCCGTGACCACTGAGAAGATTAATAATAGATAAACCTACATACTGCTAACACAAGACAACCGTGAATATTAAGTGTATAAATACAAACGGTAATAAGAAATATTTCCCTCCCGGTGAGAAGTGTCTCAAATGTAAACAAACAGATCTGCCAACGGCCATCGGAAAGAAAAACAATAAATGAAACATATCAGAATATAACATAGTCATTTTATTAAAAAAATAATACTATATCTAGTCCTGTAATTTATAATGAATCAGAATAATTTTATCTCAATCAATCAAATTTCAGTAGTCCAAGAATTTAAGACGGCGGGGGGGGGGGGGGGGGTCACAATAATAAATTATCCTCCTAAGTCTCTGGAAAACAATATTTGGTATTTAAGCTTCGAATATTGTGGTTTATTATATAACAGGGTATTGATTATGTAACTCGAGTAGAAGTAGGGCTTTACTGATGGCTATAAACAAAAACTGCAAATATCTCGGTTAATATTCAAGATAGAGAATAAATGTATATAACAATATTTATAATAAATTTAATTTACCTTAAGAATCATTCTATACACTTTTTGGATCCGACTTGCGATGCCTCCCCTCTATACCCCCTCCCTCCCTGCTCCAATTTCAGCCATTAACGAACTTGATCTTTCTTTTTACATAAAACTACTAAACATCGAGTTCGGTAACGATCAAACAATAATTGCGATCGCAACAAGACAAATATATACGTGTATATATATATATATATATATATATATATATATATATATATATATTGAACGGAGCTCATTTTCGTCATCTCCTAGGTAGGATCGATGGACATTTGAAGAAAAATTTCGAATAACGCGTAATGAGTAAGACCTCAATAGCCTATTTACCTTAAGAGAAATCTGCTAAAATGCTCAAATATTGTTCTGATGATATGATGATAGAGCCTAAGGATGAAGTGGTAAAAGGAGAAAATGTGCTGAGAGAGGAGAACTAGCTTTTCCATTGGGGAGTTACAGGAAGAAAATAAGCTGTCGCTTTCTGGAGGAGACTTGCCCATCTTCCATTAGGACTAACTGCCCTCCAAACAAGTATAGCCCCCTTTGAAGAGGCCTTATGAACAATCCACAGTTATACATGGTCATCTACCAAACACTATCTATCATAGACTAAAAAATTAAAACGGTTTCCCATCAAAATATGAAGAAAGTCCGTCACGCAGGGGCTTCATAAACTATTTTTACCTCAATCACTCAAATTTTAGTTGTCCAAGAAGGGGTGGGGGGGGAATGAAAGAACGTATTTGCATATATCTCACAAAATAAAAGCTTAAACCAATTCTCTACACCAATTTCGCAAGAGCCGAACAGTTTCGGAATCGGACGAACAGAACCGACAATAGATGATGATCTCATCTAGTCTGCTTTCCGCACAAACTTCAACAATAAATAACGCTCCTATACATCGAATTAGCGTAAAAAGTATGTAACAACAATTGTAGAAAATTATCTTTACAACGAGATTCATTCTATAACATTTTACGATCGGACTAATAATAGAGGAGCTATTTGAATTTTCGAAATTCGCCCTTGTCCATACCCCCCTCCCCTTGTCCATACCCCCCTCCCCTTCTCCACACCCCCCTCCCCTTGTCCATACCCCCCTCCCCTTCTCCACACCCCCCTCCCCTTGTCCATACCCCCCTCCCCTTCTCCATACCCCCCTCCCCTTGTCCATACCCCCTTCTCCATAACCCCCGCCCCTTCTCCATACCCCCCCTCCCCTTCTTCCATACCCCCTCCCCTTCTCCATAACCCCCCTCCCCTTGTCCATACCCCCCTCCCCTTCTCCATACCCCCCTCCCCTTCTCCACACCCCCCCACCTCCCCTTGTCCATACCCCCCTCCCCCTTGTCCAAGACCCCCTCCCCTGGTCCATACCCCCCCTCCCCTGTCCACACCCCCCTCCCCTTGTCCATACCCCCCTCCCCTTCTCCATACACCCCTCCCCTTCTCCACACCCCCCTACCCTTGTACATACCCCCCTCCCCTTGTCCATACCCCCTCCACCTGTACATACCCCCTCCCCTTCTCCACACCCCCTCCCCTTGTCCATACCCCCCTCCCCTTCTCCATACCCCCCTCCCCTTCTCCATACCCCCTCCCCTGCCTCCCCTTCTCCATACCCCTCCCCTTCTCCACACCCCCCTCCCCTTATCCATACCCCCCTCCCCTTCTCCATACCCCCTCCCCTTATCCCTTACCCCCTCCCCTTCTCCATACCCCCCTCCCCTTCTCCATACCCCCCTCCCCTTGTCCATACCTCCCTCCCCTTCGCCATACCCCCCTCCACTTCTCCATCCCCCCCGCCCCTTCTCCATACCCCCTCCCCTTGTCCATACCTCCCTCCCCTTCTCCATACCCCCCTCCCCTTCTCCATACCCCCTCCCTTCTCCATACCCCCTCCCCTTCTCCATACCCCCTCCCCTTCTCCATACCCCCCTCCCCTTGTCCATACCCACCTCCCCTTCTCCATACCCCCCTCCCCTTCTCCATACCCCCCTCCCCTTGTCCATACCTCCCTCCCCTTCCACTAGTTGCACTTCAGCCATTAGTCAACTTCATATTTCTTTTTACATAAAAGTCCAACATGCAGGGGCTGCGTAAACTAAGCAGATTTCCCACTGAAAAGTTTATAACAGATAAATCTACACACTGCTAACACCACCGCGAATGTTAAAGGAATGAATACAAACGGTAATAAGAAAGCATTAAGTCAATTTAGAAATTAATAATATCTACAACGGAAAGCGTCTGAATTGTAAACAAACAGGGCAGCCAATATCGCATCGCTGAATAGTTGGTTATTCTTACCGGAAAGATGAACAATTAATGAAATATATCTAAATATAATATATTCATTTTTTTGAAAACAATTTACTATAGCCAGTGGAGTAATTTGCATTAAATCAGAATAATTTCTATCTCAATCACTCAGATTTTGTTGTTTCACACATTGTTTCGTTAGTGAAATAAAGAGTTTTCCAAGAGGGAGGGACCTGGTAATTTATGGTTTCAAAGACCGAATATTAAATTGATAATTGTATTTTATTCGCACTCCTCTTGTTGAAAGCCTACTTTCAGAGAGTAAACAATATTGAAATTAATCTGAGAACTGATTAAGAAAGTTTGTCGTCAAAGAGAAGTTTAAGGGACATGAAGTTTCACATTAACGAAGTGTTTTCTTTGTCTTCTGCTAAACTTCAAACGTCCGTTTCGTTAATAGTTCTTGACAAAGGCCTGCCTGATATTTAATTAAAGGAATAAGATGGAGGTGGGAAGACTAGGATAATCGCCGCTAATACCCAAAGCAGCCAAATAGCCAGACATATTAGACAATTACAAACCCCTATTGTTACACTCTTTTTTATTAAATAAAAGAGTTGAAGGCTTCAATGTTCGGGCCTTTTTTAATCTAGCCACACCAGTTACTTTTAGCAGATTTCCCTTAATGAAAATCAGCTATTGAGGTCGTAGCAATTCCCAAAAACTTTCTTAAAATGTAAATTGATCCTACGTAGTAGATGACGAAAATGAGGTCCGTTCAAAACTGTATATATATATATATATATATATATATATATATATATATATATATATATATATGTCTATATCTTTGACTGTTACCGCTCTAGCGGTCGCAATTTTTGTTTGATCGTTACCAAACTCGATATTTAGTCGTTTTAAGTAAAAAGAAAGATCAAGTTCGTTAACGGCTGAAATCAGCCGATGTGGAGGGAGGGGGGGGGGTTTAGAATTTTGAAAATTCGTGATATCTCCGTTACTAAGTCGGATCGAAAAGGTATATGGAATGACTCTTATTGCAAATTAAATTTACTCTTAATATTGTTATGTACATTTATTCTCTATCTTGAATATTAATGAGGTATTTGCATTTTTATTAAGTGTGTGTGGATAACGGACGAGACGAGGACGGCTATTGTCTTAAGTGTCTGGATTAGTTCGGCCGTTTCCGTAACTATAGTTTTATTTACAGTAATAAATACACATCATGTTCTGACTTAAGTTCAACAAGTACGGGGCGAGTGTTATTATTTGTTTTTACTATGTGTGTGTGTGTGTTTAAATGGCAAATAGTAAGAGGAATAATAAAACAGAGGAGGGGTAGAGGGAGGAGGAGGCAAACACATTAAGCTATAATGGCCCCCCCTCCCCGGCGAGCGTACTCTAACGCACATAGCATCTGTCAACACATTAACCTCCAATATTGGCCATCTCCCTAAACCCCATCACATGAATAAAGGTCCGTCGGGCAGGAGCTGTTTCAGCTAAACCCATTTCCCACGCATTGGAATATGATATGATTATCTCATCTCGCCCTCTATTCTGTATTTCTCCTGCAGACGGAATCCAATGTGAATAAGGCCTGAAATGTTAGTTGGACTTGGAGTGTAAGGTACAGTGAAAATCGAAAATTCTTATTTTTGTCAACAACATCAACAAACAATTATGGTAGATTATGAAAATTCCATTATGGTAGAGTTAGGTAGTCGAAATTTTCGAGCTCACAAAGGGAGTGTACGGCCTTCCCCCTACCGAATTGAACGAACATTTTGTTAAACAGAGCCAACGCACTTCTTAAGCGTTAGTCTAAAAAAAATTGTTAAAGTTTGCCTGAATGTCTTGAGTTGTTCCCAAGATATTTATTTCAAGGAGTCGCCCGTGGCTCAGAGGATAGCGCTTTCTTTTTGTTGCCAGAAATATCGAGATCAAAATTCGCCGGGAGTAACTATTTTTTACTGGATTTTTTTTTTTCATTTTCTGCTTCTAGGTCATTTATTAAATGTTAAAGAATATTTTTATCCAAATAAAAATAGTGCCTCCCGGCGAGTCTCGATCTCGAGATTTTTGGCTACTAGACGAAAGTGCTATCTCCTGAACCAGAGGGGACTCCCTAAAATAGATATCTTGGGAACAACTAAAGACGTTTAGGCAAACAATTTTTTTTAGACGAACCCTTGAGAAGTGCGTTCACCCGCTTTAACAAAATAGGTTTTTTCTTAACACTAAAAAAAATCTCGTTCAATTCATTGGCTTGACCCCAGCTTCCCAGGGCCGTGCACTCCCCTTGCCTCGAGTCTTGCCTAATCTGCCGCCCTCCCCCCCCCTTCCTAGGTCCAGCTGAGTCATTGCCTAAACAGCCTCTCCCCCATCCGTAGGTCGAGCTGAGTCATTGCCTAATCTGCCGCCCCCCCTCCCTAGGTCAAGCTGAGTCATTGCCAAATCTGCCGCCCTCCCCCCTCCCTAGGTCCAGCTGAGTCATTGCCTAAACTGCCTCTCCCCCATCCGTAGGTCGAGCTGAGTCATTGCCTAATCTGCCGCCCCCCCTCCCTAGGTCAAGCTGAGTCATTGCCAAATCTGCCGCCCTCCCCCCCCCTCCCTAGGCCGAGCTGAGTCATGACCTAATCTGCCGCCCCCCCTCACTAGGTCAAGCTGAGTCATTGCCTAATCTGCCGCCCCCTCACTCCCTAGGTCCAGCTGAGTCATTGCCAAATCTGCCACCCTCCCCCCCTCCCTAGGTCAAGCTGAGTTATTGCCTAATTTGCCGGCCTCCCCACCTCCCTAGGTCCAGCTGAGTCATTGCCTAATCTGCCCCCCTCAAGGGGTCATATCTGCCGCCCACTCCCCTCCCGAGGTCGAGCTAATCATTGACTAATCTGCCGCCCTCCCCCCCTCCCTAGGTCGAACTGATCAATGCCTAATCTGCCTCCCTCTACCCCCCCCTCACTAGGTCGAGCTGATCATTGCCTAATCTGCCTCCTTCTAACCCCCCCCCTCTATAGGTCTAGCTGGTCATTGCCTAATCTGCCTCCCTCTAACCCCCCCCTCCCTAGGTCAAGCTGAGTCATTGCCTAATCTGCCGCCCCCCTCCCTCCCTAGGTCCAGCTGAGTCATTGCCAATCTGCCTCTCCCCCCATCCCTAGGTCAAGCTGAGTTATTGCCTAATTTGCCGGCCTCCCCACCTCCCTAGGTCCAGCTGAGTCATTGCCTAATCTGCCCCCCCTCCCCACGTCAAGCTGAGTCATTGCCAAATCTGCCGCCCTCTCCCCTCCCTAGGTCGAGCTAATCATTGCCTAATCTGCAGCCCTCCCCCCCTCCCTTGGTCGAACTGATCAATGCCTAATCTGCCTCCCTCTACCCCCCCTCACTAGGTCGAGCTGATCATTGCCTAATCGTCATCCTACGTAACCCCCCCCCTCCATAGGTCTAGCTGGTCATTGCCTAATCTGCCTCCCTCTGACCCCCCCCCTCCATAGGTCGAGCTGATAATCTGCCTCCCTCTACCCCCCCCCTCCCTAGGTCGAGCTGATAATCTGCCTCCCTCTCCCCCCCCTCCCTCAGTCGAGTTGATAATCTGCCCGCCCTCGCCCCCCCTCCCTAGGTCGAGCTGATAATCTGCCTCCCTCTAACCCCCCCTCCCTTAGGTCAAGCTGATAATCTGCCTCCCTCTACCCCCCCTCCCTAGGTCGAGCTGATAATCTGCCTCCCTCTAACCCCCCCCCCCCTAGGTCGAGCTGATAATCTGCCTCCCTCTAACCCCCCCCTCCCTAGGTCGAGCTGATAATCTGCCTCCCTCTAACCCCCCCTCCCTAGGTCGAGCTGATAATCTGCCTCCCCTCTAACACCCCCTCCCTAGGTCGAGCTGATAATCGCCCCCCTCTACCCCCCCCCCTCCTAGGTCGAGCTGATAATCTGCCTCCCTCTACCCCCCCTCCCTAGGTCGAGCTGATAATCTGCCTCCCTCTAACCCCCCCCTCCCTAGGTCGAGCTGATAATCTTCCTCCCTCTAACCCCCCCCTCCTTAGGTCGAGCTGATAATCTGCCACCCTCAACCCCCCCCCTCCCTAGGTCGAGCTGATAATCTGCCTCACTCTACCCCCCCCTCCCTCGGTCGAGCTGATAATCTGCCTCCCTCTACCCCCCCCCCATCCCTAGTTCGAGCTGATAATCGGCCTCCCACACCCCCCCTCCCTAGGTCGAGCTGATAATCTGCCTCCCTCTGACCCCCCCCCCCCTCCTTAGGTCGAGCTGATAATCTCCCTCACTCTACCCCCCCTCCCTAGGTCGAGCTGATAATCTGCCTCCCTACCCCCCCCTCCCTAGGTCGAGCTGAATAATCTGCCTCCCTCCTACCCCCCCCCCCCCTAGGTCGAGCTTTTAATCTGCCTCCCTCTACTCCCCCCCAACCCTAGGTCGAGCTGATAATCTGCCTCCCTCAACCCCCCCCCCCTCCCTAGGTCGTGCTGATAATCTGCCTCCCTCTAACCCCTCCCCCTCCCTAGGTCGAGCTGATAATCTGCCTCCCTCTACCCCCCCCCCACTAGGTCGAGCTGATAATCTGCCTCCCTCTACCCCCCCCCCCTCCCTAGGTCGGAGCTGATAATCTGCCTCCCTCTACCCCCCCCCTCTCCCCCCCTCCCAAGGTCGAGCTGATAATCTGCCTCCCTCTAACCCCCCCCCTCCCTTGGTCGAGCTGATAATCTGCCTCCCTCTACCCCCCCCCCTCCCTAGGTCGAGCTGATAATCTGCCTCCCTCTACCCCCCCTCCCTAGGTCGAGCTGATAATCTGCCTCCCTCTAACCCCCCCCCCTCCCAAGGTCGAGCTGATAATCTGGCTCCCTCTACCCCCCCCTCCCTAGGTCGAGCTGATAATCTGCCTCCCTCTAACCCCCCCCCTCCCTAGGTCGAGCTGATAATCTGCCTCCCTCTACCCCGCCCCTCCCTAGGTCGATCTGATAATCTGCCTCCCTCTACCCCCCCCCTCCCTATGGTCGAGCTGATAATCTGCTCCCTCTAACCCCCCCCCCTCCCTAGGGTCCGAGCTGATAATCTGCCTCCCTCTACCCCCCCCTCCCTCCCTAGGTCGAGCTGATAATCTGCCTCCCTCTAACCCCCCCCCCCTCCCTAGGTCGAGCTGATAATCTGCCTCCCTCTACCCCCCCCTCCCTAGGTCGAGCTGATTAATCTGCCTCCCTCTACCCCCTCCCAAGAGTTAATCTGCCTCCCTCTACCCCCCTCCCTAGGTCGAGCTGATAATCTGCCTCCCTCTACCCCCCCCTCCCTAGGTCCAGCTGATAATCGGCCCCCCTCTCCCCCTCCCCCTCCCTAGGTCGAGCTGATAATCTGCCTCCCTCTACCCCTCCCCCTCCCTAGGTCAAGCTGATAATCTGCCTCCCTCTACCTGAACAAAGTAAATTCGAGGCTTCTCTTTATGGGAGATATGCCAACGAATTAATAACTGTGGACTGTATAAAGAAAAAACTGATGGTACCTCATGTTTTGCCGCTCCCGCTGTCATCTCCTCCTGCCACACCCAGCTACTTTGTGGCTTTTCTACTCCATGTCGAGTATTATAAATGTCGTAAAGAAAATGCTGTATTCTGGCCTTATGCTCGTGTCGCCATTTTTTTCCTGACTATCACGTGGCCAAGGAGGTAGTCAGCGAGGCACGGGTTGCTAGGTAACGGCGTGGACGGCCAGCTGGGCAAGAAACGTGACGTCATTGTTTTTCTTTAGCATAAGTGCCGTAACAAAACCGCCCACCTAAATTTGTGGTGACAAATTTAACGCTTGGTTTCTTGAAATCTTGAATGTCTTGTGCTTAACTAAGAATATGAACATGTACAATGAAAAAAAGAAGGGCAAAATAAAAGTATAATAAATGTGGAATAATCCCAGATAGCCATCTAGGAAACACACAAAGAGAAATACAAAATAAAGAGAAAAAAAAGTAATACCTTTTTTATAATTCACATATAAACTAAAATTTAATAACTTATATTACTTAATCTAATAATTAATGTATCTGTCCAGTTTTGGTGTCGTGTTTGTGTCACGGGTTTCCTGTCAGGTTCAGTAAAAAACAAAGGAGCCAGAGAACAAACTGAGGTCGCACAAAGGTTTTAACACCCGACGGAGTCTGGACAGTGACTACTCGGACAATAACATCTTTTACCAGGGAGAACTTGCTTAATTCTCGCTACTGGCCATTGGTCCGGGGAGGTCTCTCTTCTCCAAATCAAAATGACCAACTCGCCAAGGTACAAGCTTGGGACCTTTCTGGTCCATTTTCGTCTCTGCTGCAAGCTGTGGAGAAATGGCGTGCGCCATCTGTTCCACGACCTGGATGATTTGTTATCCTTGAGAGTTTTCCAGCGAGACGTGTTACTCTTCAGAGTCGGGTTCGCAGTAGACTCAGGGAATTGGGAAAAAGGATGAGCCGATGAGGAAGTGCCCTGGAGTCAGGTAATTCGTAGTCATCGGCATACTCCGTGAGTGCATACATGGGGCGTGAATTGAGAAGATCCATTCAATTTTGGTGAGTGGCTGTTGAAAGCTCTCCAAAGGTATAGGGATGCTTTTTCAATGCTTTGCACTAGAAGGTTCATTCACAATATTTCACCACTGCTTCCCACAATCCACCAAAGTGCGGGGGTTTCGGGTGGAATAAATGACCATTCTCTATTTCTTGGTGCCAGATACTCCGAAAACGAATGTTGTGTCGTTCTTGGCAATGAACTTATACACTTCCTTAAGGAAAGGCGGGATGCACCAATGAAGTTGGAGCCATGGTCAGAGTGAAGTTTCTGCGGTAGACCCCTTCTGGCTACAAATACTATCTAATGCCGACAAAAATGCTGGGGTTGAGCAATGTCGAGACTGGCTCTAAGTGAACTGTGCCTTGCTTGCCATGCAGACAAAAATACATAGATATGCCTTGCCAAGAGCCGCATTTCGGCGCGTAGATTCCTTTATCAAGAAGGGCCCTGCATAATCTAATCCAGTTTGCAGAAAGGCTCTAAAAAACTGAGAAAAAACGTTCTGGAGGAAGTGAAGCCATCAGTGGCTGAACAGGTTTGCATCGCACCATACGACATGGGGACGCAACGTAGAATTCTTTCTCCCTCTAAATGAATTTCTCAAAGCTCCCGGGATCCAGTAACTCTTGGCGTAACAGAGAAAGACTACAAGCTTTTGTCCCCGCGTGAAAATGTCTTCGGTGTATGTCATCCACAATTAGTTGTGCACTATGACAAGATCGTGGAATAAGTATCCGTATGTCGGCAGGCAACGATTCGAGTGGGTGCGCCGTTATTTCAACACTGCCGCCCACCCTGACAAGCCCATGCTCGTCAAACGCACGGGGTGGTAGCCTGGTCATAAACAGCCTTCGGAAACGGGAAGTAATTTTCAGAAGCCAGGCAGCCCTCGGAAGGTGCAATCTTTTGCTTCCAATTGAACATGCAAATCCTAAAACTCTATATGCATTTTTAAATTCGTCAGACTGTGATGGGGCCTCCTGGATTTGGCTTCGTCCGTTTAACGACGGCGCAGCATACGAGCAACGGTCCGGATTAGAGTTCTATTACGAAGAGAATCTTTCCCATTCCATTTGTCTTCCCAAAAATCCTGGTTCTAGCTTTCGCTTGATTAAACATTTAAAGCCATCATGCAGTTCTAGTTGCACACCTCATTTCCACATGGCTATGTCTGGAGGGACCATTCTCTGCAAAGCGGGAGAGACAGCCAGGAGGGTCTCATTCCCACCACATGTCCCGCTCCACAGAGTTTACTTGGGGGTACAACCGCCCGTAAGCTGCTCTATCAGCCGGGTTGTCTTCTGAATCGGACATGATGCCAGTCGCCCGCAAAATAGACGTGACACTCAAAATCTGGAAGAAACGCGGGATTGGCCTCAAAGAACCTTAAGTGCATAAGTGGGCTTGCGCAGCCGCCAAGCCAAAACCACAGATTGGTCAGTCAGTGAAGCATATGGTGGTGGATAGGTTCAAAACGGGCGACTGAGCAAGCTCAGGGATGTTTAGCAATTTTGGTCTAGTAACAAGGCAACACACACAGCTCATAAACGAGCTATAGATACATAATTTTCTGAAAGGTGCCCTACACCTTTGGTTCATTCGCTATTCAAATGTAGCGTTGACTTCGTGCGCTACCGTTCGGGAGGTTAATTCTGCGCAGATTGATAGATTGCGGCTGCATACCCTTTATCAGATGCATCACAAAATATCCCACAATTCTACATTACATAGCATTGTGGCTTCCAAAGTAGCGAGGAATTTTAATACTAGAAAGTAAATGCCACTCCGATATCAATGAACCTCCCAACTCATTGATTAATCCCCCCTGTCTCACGATCACTGCAGAAGCATCTCTCTTATGTTTCAATATCCCAGTCCGACACGCCGGCTTTTCCACACGGAACTGAAGGCTCCAAGAACTTTGGCCTGGAAGGTAATAGGCGCAAGCAAGCCAAGAGGAGGGTCGATCCGCGCTACAGCCGATAATATGATCCGTTTTGTGACGTGAGTTGATGGAGGACGGTGTACTGAATATGTGAATACATCCTCACTGGGAATCCATATGAGTCCTAGGATTTTATGATGGCCTGTGTCTTGATCGGTAATTTGCAAATGAACAGCTTCCTTTGACGTTTCTGGAAGTACTTCCTTGACGGTTGATGCCCACTTGCTCAGCTCGAAGCCACCCTTAGCAAATAGCTCAATGAGTTGTCGCTTAAGCTCAAGGACTTCTTCTAGCGTGTTACCTCCACTTACAAAATCATCTACATACATTGATGAACACACTCGACCAGCGGCGAGAGGATAATGTGCTCCTTCATCGGCCACTAACTGTTTGATTACTCTCATTGCCAGAAACGCGCTTGGTCGAACTCCGTACGTCACGGTGTTAAGCTCGTACTCATGGAGAGCATCAGTTCGGTGTATTCTCCAGAATATGTGCTGCAAATGGCGATCATCGGGATGCACCAGAATTTGCCGATACATTTTTACAATGTCCGTGCATAAAGGTATGGCATAAGACCTGACATTAATTAATATATTTGATATGTCTAAATTGTAATTTTGGACCCGGTAAGAGAGTGTTCATTCAGACTTTCTGGTCCACAGGAAGCGTCAAAAAACAACTCTAAGTTTCGCTCCTTCCGCGCTATACTGCCAAACTCCATGGTGAGGGAATAATGTACGACGATGTTGTGGAGGCAGTTGACATATGGCCCAGTTCCTCATACTCCTGCATGAAATTCTTTGTATTTAGTGGACAGTACAACATTCTTCTCCATTTTTACGTTCTAAATTTGAAAATCGATTGGCAGCCAGGTCCCGATTGGGCTGCAACTGAGAGGAGACTTTGGCTTTATAGGCAACCTCACCATGTAGCGCCCATCTGCATCGCGGGAGTGCGTTTGAAGAAAATGGTCCTCACAGTAACTGTCATCAGGATCCCTTTGATTAACTGGAGTAGGCTCCTCCATCTCCCAGAATGCCTCTGAGCCTGCTTGATATTTCTTCCGCAGGATTCGTTGAAAAGCGAAGTAGTAGTGGGCTGAGCAGTAGTACCCTCTGTCGTTCCTATAACCACTAATCCAAAGACTGTTGGAAGGAAGAATAGGTCATCAACTCCCACTCGCCTCGGGGCTCCGTTCACTACGAGCGGGTATATGTCCATACCTAATAACAAATCTATTGGACCTGGAGCATAACAGGAGTGGTCGGCCAAATCAGCCCTGTTGAGCTCGTGGATTGCGGTGTCGTTAATGGTTGCAGATGGTAATGAATGTGATATTTTATTGACTATAACTGCTTCAATCTTGAATTTTGAGTTACTGTTGTAGGGCTTAACGCAGCAACTGATTAATCCTAAGGGTTGGGACACTGACGTTCCTCCCAGGCCTGTAACATGCGCTTTAAATTGATAGATTGGACTTCCTATCTTGTCAGCAAGGGCCTTCGTGATGAAAGTGTGCTGACTTCCTGAATCCAACAATGCCCTGACTGGAATTGCGTGTTTTGATCCCTGGATTGAAGCCTGTAGAGTACCTAAAAGCACTACTGATGTTTTAGGACTATTTGGAGTGGATCCAAACCCAATAAAACTTTCTTGTGGCCTGGAGCAATGCCTATTATTGTCATGATTGGTGATTGGCTCATTGAAGGTACTAGGCTGATCCTGGTGAATGAGGCTGTGATGCCTCAGCTTGCAATATCGACAAGTCCAGTTGGACTTGCATTGAGAAAGAGTGTGATCAACCTTCAGGCAGTTAGGACACCCTTTCCAGCCATGAACAAACCCAATACGATCCTGAAGGGACATCGCATGGAACTTGCTACAATAAGGAAGTATATGCATTCCACTACAAAAGGGGCATAGTTTCGCGGGCTTCTTGGAATTCTCTTCAGCAGTATTTGAGGGTGGAGTTTTACCTCTTCCGTGGGATGTCCTTGCTCTGTTTTTGTTATAAGTAGTAGATTGAAAGTGAGATCTTCCAGTCGAATGGACACTAGTATCAGGGACAGTACTGTGAAGTGCAATGGAGCTGTGCCGGACATAGCGCTTAAATTTTCCCTGAGGCATTGAGGAATTTAATTGAAGCTTTGGTTTCAAGGCAAGGTTGTTCCCGCAAGACGTGGGTTCTTTAGCGAGTTTTAAGGCGGTCATCCTTTTTGTTATGAAGTCAATAACTTCCTTGGTTGTGGGAAATTCTTCTATTGAAGATCTCGTAAGCTCAAACAGCCGCCTGGTGTCCTCATCAAGTGCACGCAATGCTAAGAGGGATAAAATGAATTCTTCGGGCCTATCGAGGTTTAATCTATGAAAGTTTTCAACGCTTTCAGCCACCGTTGCTAGGAATTCTTCATAGCGCTTTTCTTCGTCCTTTATTCCTTTCACCGACGAATCAAGTATCCTCTGAATATAAAGCTTAGCTAACACTCGAGGATTATCATAGGTATTGAGCAATTTCTGCCATGCTAGAAGATATGATTCCTTTTCAACAGGGAACCTCGAAATCATGGAGGCTGCTTCTCCTGTAACAGCACCTAGCAAGTAATGCAACCTTTCAATATCACTTAAACTGGGTTTCATTGTGGACAATAGATTGAAATGTGTCTTTGAAATGTCTCCATGCTAACAAGTCCCCAGAAAATTTCGGAATGGAGATTTTAGGAAGGCTAGGTCCTTCCCGATTATAGTTGTGTTCAAGGCCTGTTGCAGACCAGTACCTTCTACAGGAAGCATTGATGGTTGATGGCGACGATTGATGGTTGCTAATGAAATTTTTGCCCGCCGAATTTCATTACGAACTTCATCATAAATATTCATCCACTCGTCTGAGGGGAATGTATCGTCTTTAATGGTACTCTGTAAGTTGGATCGTTCATCCCAAACATCTAGAAACTCTTTCAGGTAACCATCAGCTTCCTCTATTGCGGACTCCAGCGTAATCACTAGGTCTTCTGAAGCTAGAGCTGATTTTCCAAGACCTATGAGCTCCAAACGAGAAATGTCCCTTTTAATAAGGCGCAGCTTCCTTTCTAGGTTGGCAGCTGACCTCACGTTTTCCATATTAATATAATTCGATTCAATTATAAACATCAGCAGCTGAGAGCGGCGGAGGAGAACAAGTGCGAAGCGGCAATAAACGGAGATACACGAAATGACATGGAAACAACGTGAATGAATTATTAGAAATGGAGAATTTGTCACCAAGGGTGGACAATAACAATTAGGGAAAATCACATTAAAATGAGTGACGAAAAGCAGAATAAATATTCTAATTAAGTAAACTACAGATAACTGACCCAAGGGGGCAGATACCGAGACGCAGTACAAGGTACGTGACGTCAATAACAATTAGGGAAAATCACATCAAAAATGAGTAACGAAAAGCAGAATAAATATTCTAATTGAGTGAACTAAAGATAACTGACCCAAGGGGGCAGATACCGAGACGCAGTACAAGGTACGTGACGTCAGAGCGCTGCTAAATGACAATAAGTCAGATTGGAATTAGAAGCCAATCTCTATGGATTAAAGAGCAATCGAATGTTTATAACCTTACTTCGATGGTAAACAAGCGCTACACTCTGAATGTAAAATTGTTCTGCTAATCTGAAAAAATGTGTTAATAAATGTTTAAATTGGTCAATGAACTTTTGTGATTTATTGTTGTGAAATTAAAAATGTGATTTGTTATAGTGAAGAAATACATTCCGTTGGGAAGTATTTGCTTCTTAATTCACCACTGACTTAAATGTTGTCTGTATGTTTAAAAAAAAACAAATGAGTATGTTATGGTAAGTCAAACAGTGAACAAGTTACCATCTATAAAACAAATTATAAATATTAATAAATGAAAAGCTATGGCTCAATGATACAGCACTGATAATAAATTAAGTTAACAGTTAAGCTAAAAGTTGACACTGAAAAAACCTGACTCAATATAAATAAATAATTCATAATTTCTAATTTGCTATAAAGTTGATAGCATTAATGATTATTTGAAAATTAAGCTTAATAAAATGAGCACAAGTGAAATGAATTTTCAATTAAATTTTGAAAACAAAGAAATGAACAACATAGAGTTTTCAATTGCTGGGAACTTACTGAAGCTATTGTGAAATGTTTTCAATATTTACAGATAGGTTATAACATGAATTTTAAAAAAAGCTAAGATTTAAACAAATGTATAAATTAATTATTGAAATTATAAATGGAATTGTGCATTAATAATACATGAATGTTCTAGCTACTTATAGAGTACAGTATTGATTTGCGTATTTATCAAAAACTAATAATAATGAATAATTATAATTTTCAACAATGAATTTAATGATAATGGCGGGATTGAATATAAATATAATCCGGCCCGGTCGGACCATGAACAAAGTAAATTCGAGGCTTCTCTTTATGGGAGATATGCCAACGAATTAATAACTGTGGACTGTATAAAGAAAAGACTGATGGTAATCAAAGTATAACATGATGTATTTTATATTAACAACTGAATTGCCTGAAGGGCCATTGTGACTAATCTAAAAACTAATTATAAAGAGTACATTTTATTGTATTATAACTAAATTGCCTGAAGGGCCCCGGTGAACATTGATATCTGGAAATTCAGCTGCATTTTGTGAATGGCCAATGATGAGTGAGCTTGATGTTCGTTTATTCGTTGTCTCCTGGATATAATGTTATTAAAAATGAGGTACCTCATGTTTTGCCGCTCCCGCTGTCATCTCCTCCTGCCACACCCAGCTACTTTGTGGCTTTTCTACTCCATGTCGAGTATTATAAATGTCGTAAAGAAATGCTGTATTCTGGCCTTATGCTCGTGTCGCCATTTTTTTTCCAGACTATCACGTGGCCAAGGAGGTAGTCAGCGAGGCACGGGTTGCTAGGTAACGGCGTCGATGGCCAGCTGGGCAAGAACTGTGACGTCATTTTTTTCTTTAGCATAAGTGCCGTAAACACTACCCCCCCCCTCCCTAGGTCGAGCTGATAATCTGCCTCCCTCTACCCCCCCCTCCCTAGGTCGAGCTGATCATCTTCCTCCCTCTAACCCCCCCCCCCTCCTGAGGTCGAGCTGATAATCTGCCGCCCTCTACCCCCCCCCCCTCCCTAGGTCGAGCTGATAATCTGCCTCCCTCTAACTCCCCCCCTCCTTAGGTCGAGCTGATAATCTGCCTCCCTCTACCCCCCCCTCCCTAGGTCGAGCTGATAATCGGCCTCCCTCTACTCCCCCCCTCCCTAGGTCGAGCTGATTATCTGCCTCCCTCTCACCCCCCCCCCGCCCTCGGTCGAGCTGATAATCTGCCACCCTCTACCCCCCCCCCCTCCCTAGGTCGAGCTGATAATCTGCCTCCCTCTAACCCCCCCCCCTCCTTAGGTCGAGCTGATAATCTGCCTCCCTCTACCCCCCCTCCCTACGTCGCGCTGATAATCTGCCTCCCTCTACCCCCCCCTCCCTAGGTCGAGCTGATAATCTGCCTCCCTCTACCCCCCCCTCCCTAGGTCGAGCTGATAATCTGCCTCCCTCTACCCCCCCCCTCCCTAGGTCGAGCTGATAATCTGCCTCCCTCTAACCCCCCCCCCCTCCTTAGGTCGAGCTGATAATCTGCCTCCCTCTACCCCTCCCCCTCCCTAGGTCAAGCTGATAATCTGCCTCCCTCTACCCCCCCCTCCCTAGGTCGAGCTGATAATCTGCCTCCCTCTACCCCCCTCCCTAGGTCGAGCTGATAATCTGCCTCCCTCTACCCCCCCCTCCCTAGGTCGAGCTGATCATTGCCTAATCTGCCTCCCTCTACCCCCCCTCCCTAGGTCGAGCTGATAATCTGCCTCCCTCTACCCCCCCTCCCTAGGTCGAGCTGATAATCTGCCTCCCTCGACCCCCCCCCCCTCCCTAGGTCGAGCTGATAATCTGCCTCCCTCTAACACCCCCTCCCACCCTCCCTAGGTCGAGCTGATAATCTGCCTCCCTTAAAACCCCCCCCCCCTCCCTAGGTCGAGCTGGATAATCTGCCTACCTCTACCCCCCCCCCTCCCTAGGTCAGAGCTGAATAATCTGCCTCCCTCTAACCCCCCCTCCCTAGGTTACGAGGCTGATAAATCCTCCCCTCCTAATCCTCCCTAGGTCGAGCTGCGATTAATCTGCCTTCACTCATAACCCCCCCCCCCTCCCTAGGTTTCGAGCTGATAAACTGCCGCCCTCTACCCCCCCCCCTCCCTAGGTCGAGCTGATAATCTGCCTCCCTCTACCCCCCCCGCCCTCGGTCGCGCTGATAATCTGCCTCCCTCTAACCCCCCCCCCTCCCTAGGTCGAGCTGATAATCTGCCTCCTTCTAAAGATTTCTTTTCCCTGGGGCTATGGAGGTAAAATGAGTATTCCTTTTACAAATAATTATTGCGTAATTAGTTAATAATAATTTAATTCTATGAATGGTTTAATGTTGATGTTTTTTCAAGTAAACCTTTTTTTGGGAGGATTCTTTCAAGAATAATTGTGGGCTATTTCGTTTTATTGTTTTTTTTTAATCATTTTTGTACATTTAATTTGCAATATGATATCTCCGAAGTGTATATTTTCGATCCGAAGTATAGTAACGGAACTTGGTCTTACTTTTTACATAAAACCACTATATATCGAGTTTGGTAATGATCAAACAATAATTGAGACCTCTTGAGTGGTAACAGAATATATATATATATATATATATATATATATATATATAATTTTGAACGGAACTCATTTTCGTCATTTCCTAGGTAGGATCGGTTAACATTTGAAGAAAAATTTCGAAAATTTTGTCATGAGGACGACCTTAATAGCTGATTTGCCTCGTGGGAAATTTGCTAAATGAAAACGACTAAATTAAACACACAATCCTATTTATAATAACTTATCTTCAGATTTCTCTTTACAAATTTCAATATGTATGTTCAAATAATTTTCGCTGTTTGTTAATTAAATAAATTTATATATATATATATATATATATATATATATATATATATATAAAATTGTATCCTCTGCCTGTATATTGATTTTTTTTTCTCGCAATTTGGCGATACTGTTTCGTTTTACATGTCATAGACACGAAATTTGCAATTTGTTTCTTTCGTTTGTTTGTTAATTTTTAACGCATAAACGGCTTAACCGAATTTAATGAAACTTGGTATGTATGTTGCTACTAACCCAACTTAGACTTTAAGCTATATTAATTTTTAGGTTGGAACAGGAGTGGGGGTTATATGGGAGGCCTGAAATTAAGAATAGAGATATTTCGTTTCCTATTGGTTTTCGGCAAATATGCACATAACTAAAGTTGTTTATTATGTTATTTGAAGTAACTTCTGTCATATACATTTTTGTCGTATACCTGAGTATAAACGAGTTATTCGCTAAAAACTATAGCGGAAGTGAACAATTTTATTTGGCACAAAAACCTCAACCAAACTAAACAAAACCCGGCACATGACAAAAGTTGTTTATTCTGTTATTTAGAGTAACATTTTTTATATTTTTGTTTTATCACAACGTATAAACGTCATATACACCAAAAACTAAAGCGGGGGCCAACTATTTTATTGGGCGCTAACGATTGAACCGAACTTAACAAAACTCGGTATGTGAATTAATAATAACTCCCCATGATTATAAACTGAACCAACATTGATAATAACGAGCAGGAGTGGGGGTTATAAGGGATCCCTGAAATAAAAATTCACGATTATTCATTTTCTATTTGTTTTTCGGCAAACGTGTACAAGACAAAAGTTGTTTATTTTGGTATTTAGAATAACTTTGTTCGTAAAACGAAGTTAACACGAGATATTCGATAAAACAATAGCGGGGGTCAACAATTCTATTCGATTTTATTTAAGGGTTTTTAATATAGATATATTATGGCAAATGATGTTATGTGCTAGCCTTATATAATTGTTTTAAGTATGATTTGGATTAGTGAGGTTATAAATCTCCGTCACTGCTCCCCTGATTTTTTTTATTTTCCCTAGATAATAACTTTGTTCTTTATTTCCAATAGAAATGTAAACTATAAGAGCATTTCCATTATTTAATTTTTTTTAATGCATATCTGAAAGATATCTTATAACATTTTGTATTTACTCATTAATCTTCAAGGTGGTGTTTTGTTACCAGTATGAAGATTTATTTATCTATTGTTAAACTTCAGAAGGAAAATCTGCTTAGTTTACGCAGCCCCTGCGTGACGGACTTGTATTACATTGGTATGAGTATCGATGAAGAACTTGGCATCAGTGCTAATGAGACTCATTCGTTGATTTTTCAATGAGATTATTTTGGGAGGTTAAGTTTAGGGTTTTCAGACTATAGAAAATATTTCTGGAAAAGAGATTGGGAGAGATGGCAAAGGCCCAAGGAACCGTTAGGAAGAAAATGTAATTAAGAGAAATTGCTGAGGGAACAGCTTACCTGCCCCAACTCTCTCCACAATAGGGCGGTAAATATTAACCAATGAATTACTTTTTTCCCCTCTGCTAAGTTTAAATCTGGAAAATGGAATCCCTCCTACAGTTCGATCCTTAATAAATTAAGCCCTTGTACAAGGACGATAATTTTGATAAATACAACAATTGGACCAGTGGGAGGGGGGGGGGGTGGTTCAGAGGGAGAGAACTCGAAGAAAATTCGAAAAAATCCCGTTGATATGCGTTGGATCGAAAAATTGTATTAAATCAATCTTAATGCAAAAATAATTTTTGTGAACATTTTTTTCATTATCTTGATTATTGAGCGATATATTTCCATTTATTAGCTTTCGACCATCAGTAACCGCCCACTCCTACTCATGTCATGTAGAGAAACATTGTTATATTATGAATGACAATATTTGAAGCCTAAATAGTAAATATTATTCCCATTGGACATTTACATTTTGAGATAAAGGCAAATACGTGGGAAATGTGCTTAGTTAACGCAGCCCCTGCGTGACGGACTTTATTTACTGTGTACACTCGGGAAATCATTGGAGGCAAAATGTTACAGCATTTTTTTTTGGCAGGGCTTTATTTTTCAGAGTATTTATACATTTCCCTGTCTCAGTTCATTTCCCTGTCGAGTTTTCTGGCCATGTAGCCTTTTTCACAACATAATGACCCATTTAATTCATAATCATATCTCTTTTCATGTAATATTTTTTTATTATAAACTATAATATATAATCTTCACAATATATATTCCCAAAAGCAGCCCCAAACATATCAAATGTACCTATTTTTAGTATTTAATAGCCATTTTTAAAAATATTCTATTGTATGCCCAACGAAAAAGCTTAGTATTAATAATATTTCATAGAATGCGAATATTTTGTGCTTTTGGCGGGAAAGGAATACTCACACTTTCCCGGCATAACTAAGAAAAAACGAGCCAAACGCTTCTAAAATTTATGACGCGTTTATGTCGTTTTTACTACGTTATACGACAAAGGTGTACATAGCTAATATCACTCTAAATAACAACCTAAACAACGTTGGTTATATGCACCTATGCCGAAAAACCAATAAGTATAAAACATCGCCATATTTCATTTCAGGCGTTCCTTATAACACCTACTCCTGTTGTTTTCTAAAAATGTTCATTAATAAAGTTCTGATATTTGCCCGATACAGTGTTTCGTTGAGTTCGTTTTGTCGTTTGTGCCCAATAAAATTGTTGACTCCCGCTATTGTTTTTAACGTGTTTCTCATTTATACTTAGTTATTCGACAAAAATGTATATAACAAATGTCGCTTTAAATATCGAAATAAATAACTTTTGAATGTGCATATTTGCGGAAAAACCAATAGAAAATGAAATATCTCTATTTTTCATTTAGGCCTTACTTTCAACCCCCATTCCTGTAAGTACTTAGAAATTTTAATATAGCTTATAATCAGGGAGGTGTTATTACTAAATTACATACGGAGTTTCATTGAATTTGGTTCAGTATTTTACGCTCTAAAAAATTGTTGACTCCTACTATAAGATTTTGTCTATATCTCGTTTAAGCTTTGTTATACGACAAAAGTCTAAACGAGTCTTATAAGATTATGTTACTCTAAATAACTAAATAAACAACTTTTACTAAGTGCATACTCAGGCCTCTAATTGTAACTCCAACTCCTGTTCGTCCCAAGAAAATATTAGTATAGCTTATAGTCGGGTAGATAGTAATATACTTACCAAGTTTCACGAAATTTGGTTCAGCCGTTTAGGCTTGAAAAGGTAGCAAACAAAACACCACACACATCACAGCCACAAATTGCAGATATCGTGTCTATGATATGTGAAACGAAAAAGTATCGTGAAAATTCGAGAAAAAAATCAATGTACAGGCATACATTACAAATATATATATAAAACGGTCCTCATTTTCGTCACCTACTAGGTAGATCGATATCATGAGTACGACCTCAATAGCTGATTTCCCATAAATGAAATATGCTAAAACCCATAAAATAAAATTATATCGGAGACAACAACTTTTTCTTACACAATATTGAAGGAAAATGAATGAGAACGTTTTTTTCTGGCAGTCGATGTTCAATCGAGGATGGAAAAGTTCTCATTGAAAGGGGAAATATTGTTAGGGTGTTTATCTTTGTTCCAGACAGCTGAGGAAGATAAAAATCTCCCATTGAATGCCAACCGTCTACAAGGGCTCGTCAAAACTAGGGGAAAGAAATTAAAAAAGGGAAAAGCCGCATTTGAGTTTCGCCCCTTTAATAATAAGACTATTGTAGTTATGAAGGAGATTGGTTAATATAAAATGTTTCTAACTGAATCATAAGGGAGCCATAGCTGACGATATTATCCCTATCTCCTTATACCTCCTCCTTCCATTACAGCCTTAATGTGATGTTTCCAACTGAATCATAAGGGAGCCATAGCTGACGATATTATCCCTATCTCCTTATACCTCCTCCTTCCATTACAGCCTTAATGTGATGTTTCCAACTGAATCATAAGGGAGCCATAGCTGACGATATTATCCCTATCTCCTTATACCTCCTCCTTCCATTACAGCCTTAATGTGATGTTTCCAACTGAATCATAAGGGAGCCATAGCTGACGATATATTATCCCTATCTCCTTATACCTCCTCCTTCCATTACAGCCTTAATGTGATGTTTCCAACTGAATCATAAGGGAGCCATAGCTGACGATATTATCCCTATCTCCTTATACCTCCTCCTTCCATTACAGCCTTAATGTGATGTTTCCAACTGAATCATAAGGGAGCCATAGCTGACGATATTATCCCTATCTCCTTATACCTCCTCCTTCCATTACAGCCTTAATGTGATGTTTCCAACTGAATCATAAGGGAGCCATAGCTGACGATATTATCCCTATCTCCTTATACCTCCTCCTTCCATTACAGCCTTAATGTGATGTTTCCAACTGAATCATAAGGGAGCCATAGCTGACGATATTATCCCTATCTCCTTATACCTCCTCCTTCCATTACAGCCTTAATGTGATGTTTCCAACTGAATCATAAGGGAGCCATAGCTGACGATATTATCCCTATCTCCTTATACCTCCTCCTTCCATTACAGCCTTAATGTGATGTTTCCAACTGAATCATAAGGGAGCCATAGCTGACGATATTATCCCTATCTCCTTATACCTCCTCCTTCCATTACAGCCTTAATGTGATGTTTCCAACTGAATCATAAGGGAGCCATAGCTGACGATATTATCCCTATCTCCTTATACCTCCTCCTTCCATTACAGCCTTAATGTGATGTTTCCTAACTGAATCATAAGGGAGCCATAGCTGACGATATTATCCCTATCTCGTTATACCTCCTCCTTCCATTACAGCCTAATGGATGTTTCCAACTAATCATAAGGAGCCATAGCTGACGATATTATCCCTATCTCCTTATACCTCCTCCTTCCATTACAGCCTTAATGTGATGTTTCCAACTGAATCATAAGGGAGCCATAGCTGACGATATTATCCCTATCTCCTTATACCTCCTCCTTCCATTACAGCCTTAATGTGATGTTTCTAACTGAATCATAAGGGAGCCATAGCTGACGATATTATCCCTATCTCCTTATACCTCCTCCTTCCATTACAGCCTTAATGTGATGTTTCTAACTAAAATTAAATATATACTTTTTTATTATAATAAAAATGCCTTATAAACCGTACATCTCCACTTCAGATATTTAGTTTCATTATCAGCTTCAATGCGCAGATGTCTGGTCGGATCGCGACCACTTGCTTCCCATGAAGTTAGGAAGCTACTGAAAGCCCTATCACCATCATTCAGGCGAGTGCATAGAGCCTAGCCACAGGGCTACCTAATGCTTCCCATCTTAACTAGTTAGGAAGCTACTGAAAGCCCTATCACCATCATTCAGGCGAGTGCATAGAGCCTAGCCACAGGGCTACCTAATGCTTCCCATCTTAACTAGTTAGGAAGCTACTGAAAGCCCTATCACCATCATTCAGGCGAGTGCACAGAGCCTAGCCACAGGGCTACCTAATGCTTCCCATCTTAACTAGTTAGGAAGCTACTGAAAGCCCTATCACCATCATTCAGGCGAGTGCATAGAGCCTAGCCACAGGGCTACCTAATGCTTCCCATCTTAACTAGTTAGGAAGCTACTGAAAGCCCTATCACCATCATTCAGGCGAGTGCACAGAGCCTAGCCACAGGGCTACCTAATGCTTCCCATCTTAACTAGTTAGGAAGCTACTGAAAGCCCCATCACCACGATGTAGTCACTAGAAATGGAGAAACGGAACATAAATGTACACTATCAATGATGGTGAAATATTGTGCTATAAGGATATGTAACGAAAATTAAGAAATAAGATAACCCGCCGCTGTCACTCCTTTGCCTCTGTTGAGAGAAATGGCAGCAGGAGCCTAACTAAATACTAACCTTAGCACTCATATATACGTATAATTTGCAAATTAATGATATTTCACTTGGTTCTGAACATCTCTTGCGCAAAGGTCCTGAAGGGTGAAAATCTATCCACGTCGTTTACTAGCAAATGATAACTCTCAGGAGGCCAATGCACATAAGAGAATGTGCTCATTAACCGAATACGCGGAGGATCACATGGTCAGCTGTAACCAACTCGCCTCAGGGGCACAATGGGCATTCCTTTTGTTTGAAGAAATGGAGCTTGTTATTTAAGTCCCCATGACCGTTGATTCTTTGACTGGTGTAGGAATCTGGGACGTACCACGTTGGCGTAGCTCTCCTCCTGACATCTGGGAAAAATGTGTAGGTTATACCTTTGCTGGAGTTGGTCCAGCGATTCTGCTAATTGTCCCAGATGGTTTCTTCAATATGGTGAAGCGTTTCTGTAAGGTCCTGTTGTCCTATTGTGAAGATAGACTCTCCTATCTTGGAAGGCAACCCCCTGACTGCCAGCCATCACCTGCAATGCATCACTCGAAACTGTCCGATATGTCCTGGTTTCCATTAGGAGAGCTCTTCTTTGGGCTTGGCATAGAATGACTTTGGTCGCTTTCGACATCTTTTGGGCCCAGGATGGAGCTGCGTAGCACACTATAGGGACAAACAAAGCTTTAAATAAAATGCATCTGTTCTCCTCAGTGATTTCTCAAGTATTGCGAGCAATTTCCTTAAGATGGTGAAATCGTCCGCTGGCCGAATCCCGGAGATTAGAAGCGTGAGGGTTGAGATTTAACCTCTCCCAGATGTGGACTCCTAGGTATACTACTTGGGGCTGCAGTTGTAGCCTGGTCTGACCTATTACCAACCTTGGGGGCCACCTATGACCAAGCTTTCCTTTTAACAAGATGCTCGGTGTTTTCTGGCCATTGAGCTGTTTATTTTGAAAACACCATTCCATTATAGCGTTAATGATCCGCTGACCATCCACTTCCAGCTCCTGCCTGCTATTTCCCTTAACTAAGCTGCACAGGTTGTCTACATAAGCAGTAACCTCTGTGCCAAGGGACCGCAACTCCCGCACGCTTGAGCAGCTCGTCAAACACCAGTGCCCAGACATCATTGTCTTCATCTCCTATGTAGGGTCGATGGGCATTTGAGGCTTAAAGGACTTTTGTTTATATAAATAGCAGTAGGTTTTACTGTAGTAAAGGACTACACGAATCAGAATGGAGTTGCTGATATTTAATCTGTCCTGAGTCCCATTTCACAAAGCGTCTTCATAGAGCCAATATGAGATAAACTAAGCTTAGTAGGGCTGAAGGGCGTGGTGTGAGGGGGGGGGGGCTGCAAATCATTGGAGCTTTACATATAAATCAGCATGTTGCTCCTCTCGGCTATAATGATTAATTGGCAATATGCAAGTGCCGTCACCGTGTTCTCCATCGGATCACTCCAAATGCAAAACTTCCGTCACGCAGATGCTGCGTACACTAAGCACATTTCCCACTTGCTGGTATGACATACTAGCGATCTCATCACACCACATATTCAGATTCAAAACCAGTGAGTACGAATTACTCCCTTAATATTTGAATTAGGAGAAAGTCCGTCACGTTGGGGGCTGCATTTACGACGTGAAGTTTTACAATAGTTGCAATTGTAAAGCATCACGTGGTAAATCTGCTTAGTTTACGCAGCCACTGTGTGTCGGCCTTATATGATTTCAGCATTTAGTACGCCCCCTTCTACTCATAGATTTTTCGCATAGAAATAGGGAGTATATGGTTTGATGAGTTCAAAAGTGTGTTATACCGGAACTTGGGGAATTTGATAAGTTTACGTAGCCCCTACGAGTTGGACTTTTTTTCTTTTCTTTTTTTTTTTTTTGTCAGTATCGAGCTAGCTTTTGACCAGTGCAGACGTGAGCATCGATAGTGGGATTAGTGAGATCACCAATCTAACCCTACCCCAAGGGGCTCTTACCCCGTCTTGTTTTCTCGCATAAAAACTAGTGTCCAGCAGGGAATATGGATTTTACAGCGTCTACATCATCCTCAAACACCGAATGGGAAACATACCATCGTAATAAAAGGAAAAGACCTTCTACATCACCACCGGAAAACGCGTTCAAGGTACCCCTACAGAATGTTTTTCAAGCTCTATCGGACGAACTGACGATGATGAATCCACAACAGGAACCGAAAAGGAAAAAACCAGAATGCCACCCATCGTGCTATATAGCCAATTTGCTTCATATAAATCTTCCATTGACCGCATT
Source organism: Riptortus pedestris (assembly GCA_019009955.1). NCBI lineage: Eukaryota > Metazoa > Arthropoda > Insecta > Hemiptera > Alydidae > Riptortus > Riptortus pedestris. The sequence continues at coordinate 385,729 of CM032233.1, forward strand.
AAACAAATTTTAAAAGATAATTTTACGTTTAAGTTTAAAGGCAATAGAATAATTCTGTACACAGAAACTAAAGAAGACTATGAAAACCTTAAAAGTGAAATCGCTAAAAACGGAGGAGAGTACCATACATACACGCCAAAGGACGAGAAACAACCAGTCCTGGTATTAAAAGGATTACCCCCGGGGATCCCGGTGGAAGAAATTAAAAATGACCTCCTCTACCAAAAAATCGAAGTGAACGAAGTGACTCAATTCACAAAAAAAGATGGACAACAGATACTCAAACTACCCATCTTCACGGTCAAACTCAAAAATATTGATCAAATTAAATCAATCAAAAATGTAAAAACAGTACTTAATTGTATAATAAGATGGGAGAGATTAAAAATAAAAAACACTGTGACCCAGTGTTTTAATTGCTTATCTTATTTCCACATTGCTAAAAATTGCCACCGGAAGCCGAAATGCATGAAATGTGCCCAAGACCATTTAACTAAAGACTGCACTAAACCAGAAACTACCCCTCCGCTGTGCGCCAATTGTGGAAAACACCATCTTGCAAACGACCAAAATTGTGAAACCAGGATAAAACAAGAGCAGATAAGAATCAGAAAATTGAACGCTTGGAGATGACAGGAAGCAGAGCCAAGGAGTCAAAATGTGGACTACAATGAACACAACTTGCCCCCACTTCCCAAGACCAACACACAACCCAACAACACAAACAAACAAGGTACGGGACCAACAAGCTTCATAACCGAAATTAAAAGTCTTATTAGCATGCTAGACATCCAAAAGCTAATAGCAACATTTTCAAAAACAATAAATAAATTAAAATCAGCCCAGGGACCAATAGATAAAATTACGTGTATAATTGAAGGAGTAATGGAATATTTTGATTAGAAACATGGCCCATAAGCAAACAATTAAATCTAGCCCTATTAATTCTATTTTCTGGAACGCTTGTTCTATTAGAAACAAAATACTTGAATTTAAATATTTTCTAAAAAATAATAACGTACACCTAGCAGGCCTTTGCGAAACTAAAATCGATGCAAACATAAATTTGTCGATCCCAAACTTCAAAATCTATAGGAAGGACAGAAACTCCGATGGTGGAGGAGTAGCGATAATAATTAAAAACAATATAAAACACACTCCCATAAAATTACCAAATTTATCTAACATTGAAGCAATAGGAATCGAAATAGAAACAAACTCTCAATATTACACTTCAATTGCTACATATTTGCCGCCAGATAAGGAACTATTAATTACTGATCTTGATAAATTATTTAATTCAGGCCAAAGAGTTATAATAATGGGCGATCTCAATTCAAAAAATATTGCATGGAACTGTAGAAAAAATAATAAGAATGGAAAAATCCTTTTGAATTATATTTTAAATAAAAATATAGATCTAAAATCTCCAGATACACCGACCTACTATTCAACCGATACAAGAAAGATGCCTGACATATCAGACATTCTACTCACAAAAAAAACAAAAACAACTTCCAAAGTCCTATCTATACCAAATCTGTCATCCGACCACAATGCAATAATCTTCAGATTAAATTTTGACGCAGCAAAAATACCAAAAGAAACTGAACACCAAACAATAAACTGGCCCAAATTTCGTACATTCTTCTCCCAAAATATCACTATCAATACAGAAATTAATTCTCCGGATTCTTTAGAACAGTATATTGAGTCCCTAACCAAAGCAATAACTCAATCAGCTGAAAGATCAATCGACACACAAAAAAAGAAAAGCAAAAATACTCATACGAATCCCGTCATTGACATGATTTTTAAATTTCGGAATAAATTCAGAAGATTGTTTCAAAAAACAGGTAACAAAGTATATAATACAATAGAAAAAGCTTTCTCTAAGGCAATTGGCAATTATCTGTGGAAAAATAAATACCAAAACTTCAATTACCACTTAGCTAAAGTAAATTGCAGAACTAAATTGTGGGACCTTCATAAAATTTTTAAAAATAAAGAAAAAAGATATCTCCCCCCTATCACCTACCTTAATAAAACTGAAATTACCCAAGAAGGTAAAGCTAATCTTATAGCTAATTATTTTGAGTCCGTACACAAGCAAAATGTAAATCTTAATAGTAAATATATGACGAACAAAATTATGAAAAGCTCAAAAAAAATCGTTAATAATATCTTATCTACCAATAGCCCTAAAGAAGTTTTAACAACCTACTCAGAAATATACAAAATAATTAAAAAATCCGAACCCCGCAAATCACCAGGAGAAGACAATATTAAAAATACCCATCTAAAGAATTTGCCACCCGAAGGAATTAAATCCCTCCAAAAAATAGCGAACTCTGTTCTAACCCTTGGCCACTTCCCTAAAAACTGGAAACACGCAGTGATAAAAGGAAGTTGAACTTAGATAGAAAGCAAGAATGAAACACAGTCTAAATAAATCAGTAAATCCTATATCTTTTTGAAGATATGAAATAAAGGTAAATAATAATAAAAAAAAAAAAGTATTGAGATAGGAATAAGTTGGCTGTTGATTGGTGTAGGGGAGGCAGCCCCCAAGGGCACCCCCCCCCCTTAGAGTTTATATTGTCGGCTACCTATGTCATTTGCCCTTTCTTGTTTCTACTTCCCAAACTCACTTTGAATCAAATCTGGTAGTTGTTCCCTCTACTCCAGCCATACTCCTTTTATACTTCAAATAGAAAAGGAGGGTTTTTTGTATTAAATTCAATTTATATTTAGGATATTTCCCATAAGGCAAATGAGATATTGTGACCGTACTCATGAGGCAATTTTGGAAACATTTCTACAATTGTCCATTGATCCTGCCCAAGGAGATGAGGAAAATGAGCTCCGTTCATCTACGCCAGATCCACATTTCCGCTCCTTCCAACCTATTATATTCCTACACGCCATACGAAAGACTTAGCAAATATTTTTTTGGTATCCACGCTTATATGCTCATTAGTTAAAATGCTTCTTTTGCTTTGGAAGGCTTGTTTAGCAAGTGCTATTCTTCTATCGACTTCAGCTCTACTACCATTGTGTTCAGTGATGATACTCCCTAGCTAACAAAACTCTTTCACTACTCTAAGCTCAATGTTTCCAATTCTGATATTTATATTTCCTTGGCTTTCTTTCTTCTCTACAGTAAAACTTTTGTTTATGAGCATTTATTTTGAGTTTAAACATTTAAACCGTCCTTTACGACTTGGAGCATTTTATTCATCTCTACTTGGGACTATGATTCCAGTGGAATATCATCTGCAAATCTGATGCAATGAATGCCTGTTCCACTCTAGCGTTCGCAATTTTCATTTGATCGTTACCAAACTTGATATTTAATCGCTTAATTTAAAATAAGATGGGGTTCGTTAATGACTGGACTCGGACCAGTGGGGGGATCTCAAATTATCATCGTTACTATAAGACTGATCGAAACATTGTATAGCACCAATAGCATTATTGCAAATTGAAAGGTATATAAATGTCGTTCTATACCTATTTTCTGTAACACGAATATTAACACGTTAACTGCTGTTGTTATTTGGCGATACTAGCCCTATATGCGGTACATCCTCCCGGGGGCATGCACACTTTTTTTTGTAATCTACTTTTTAACAATACCTAATAGTCGAAGGAATAGAGATAATTTTAGGTTTTGTTGCAGAATCATTGCAACAAACATCAGTAAATTGACAGAAAAAGCAGGAAGAGGATCAATTAATATTATATCCTAAAAAAACTGTATAATTAAAAAAAAGTAATTTGACATATGTTATCAAAATTTAGATCTGAATAAGTAAAGAACTTATAAAATACAACGTATATATATATATATATATATATATATAATAACTTAATAAGAAGTCTAATTATTATGATGTCTATTGAAACATTCCAAGCAAAACCCTGGATTATTACCCTGGTGCATGTGTCTCAAAAACTAATAACACGGAAGAAATTACTTAATTTCTTTATCATATTACACAAATCAAACAACCTAATGGCTCCTTTAGTCATCTGAATCATTATTATTCATAAAAACAAAAAAAATATCCGCCGCACTGAGGTAATGATGTTTTAAAACTGAAACGGGACACAGGTTGAGAGCGGTCCAGGCTCCCGGGGGCATCTAACATGTTAACCGACATATTTGGATGTTAGTTTTCGGCTTTCAATAAACCTCCACTTCTACACATGTCATATTAATAATAAGCTATTATATCATCAGCCACTTCATTTCAAGATTATTTTCCAAATATCGTTTTCATTGAACTACTACTTTCTGGGATATATGCAAACACACCCTGTTGACGCCCCCCCCCCTTCTTTTCTTCCGGGATTACTAAAATCTGTATGATTTAGATAGGTATTATTCTGATTGATTAACTACTCCACTAGTAATAGTAAATACTTATCAATAAAATTAATTTGTTATTTTCAGATATATTTCATTAATTTTCCACCTTCCTGGTCTAGAATAATTCTATCTATTCAGCGCTGCGAAGTTGGCTGCCCGGTTTGTTTACAATTCAGACGCTTTCCGTTGTAGATATTATTAACTTGTAAATTGACTGAATGATTTCTTATTACCGTTTGTATTTATTCCCTTAACATTCACGGTGCCAGACCAGTATGTAGATTTATCTGTTGTAAACCTTCCCGTGGGAAATCTGCTTAGTTTACGCAGCCCCTGCGTGACGGACTTATATATATATATATATATATATATATATATATATATATATATATATAGCCAATGTACCCGGCTTCGCTTGGGAAATTATTTGAGACGGAAATATTGTATTTTGTTTTTGGCAATCCATCGACGTGTACAACTGCTCTTCCCGTCTGGACTCATTTCTTCCCGTAAAGGCCCGTTGGGCAACTTATGGAAAAAAAAATTGTAGATTTGAAAAATAAATGAAAATAAGTCTCTAATCATTCCCTCTCCACTGTTTGACACACCGGGAATAATTCAAATCATAATCATGGATAGCATTTATTATTATTAAATATCATCTATAATGTACGTATTTTCTGGATACAATCTAGCTAATATACCCAACGATGTCCGGGAAATCATAGTTGACTGACTAATGATGGTATTTTAGCAGATTTCCCTTAAGGGAAATCAGCTATTGAGGTCGTACTCATGACGCGAGTTTCGAAAAATTTCTTCAAATGTCCATCGATCCTACCCAGGAGATGACGAAAATGAGGTCCGTTCAAAATTATATATATATATATATATATATATATATATATATATATATATATATATGTCTGTTAACGATCTAGTGGTCGCAATTTTTGTTTGATCGTTACCAAACTCAGAATTTAATCGTTTTATGTAAAAAGGAAGATCAAGTTCGTTAATGGCTGAAATCTGACCAGTGGGAGGGTTTTTTTTTTGAAAATTCGAAATATCTCCGGTATTATGCGTCGAATCGAAAAATTGTATAAAATCAATCTTATTGCAAATTACATTTACTATAAATAGTGTTCTATACATTTATTCTTTATCTTGAATATTAACCGAAATATTTGCATTTGTATTGTGTGTGTGGTCGGCAGGAGTTGGCTATGTTCGGGACTTTCCGCCGAGCGCAAGGGCGGCCGTTTCCGTAACTGTTCGTCCCTCGTGAATAGGTTTACAGATTCCTTACTACTACTGTTGTTATTAGGCAGATTTCTCTACTGTAAAATTTCACGTGGGAAATCTGCTTAGTTTACGCAGCCCCTGCGTGACGGACTTTTTATATTTTTATAGAAAATCGTTGAAAAACCAATGGGAATCGGAATATCGCAATTTTCATTTCAGTCCTCCACCATAACCCCCACTCCCGTTTGGACCTAAAAATTTTTATATATTTTGTAATCATGGAAGAATTAATGCCTAATGCGCATTCCGAGTTTGGTTAAGTTCGATTGAATCAACAAAATTGTTGGCTCCAGCTCTAGTTTTTAGTGTATATCTCGTTTATACATTGTTATACGACAAAAATGAATACTACAGAAGTTACTTTAAATAACAAAATAAATAACTTTTGTTATGTGCATATTTGCCGAAACCCCAATAGAAAAAGAAATACCGCTATTCTTAATTTCAGGCCTCCCTTACAACCCCCACTCCTGCCCGTCCCTAGAAATGTTGGTATTCCTTGTTATAATGAAAGAGTTAGTGCTAAAGCACATACCGAGTTTTATTTACTTCGGTTGGGTCTTTTGTCCCAAATAAAATTGTTCACTTCCGCTATATGTTTTAGCGTATATCTCGTTTATAATTCGGTATACGAAAAAAGGGTATATAACGAACGTTACTCTAAATACCAAAATAAACAACTTTTGTTATGTTCATATTTGCCGAAAAAACCAAAAGGAAACAAAATATCGCTATTTTTAATTTCAGGCTTTCCTTATAACCCCCACTCCTATTCGTCCCAGAGGATATTAATGTAGCCTAACGTCTAAGTTGGGATAGTAGTACTATACATACCAAGTTTCATAAAATTCGGTTTAGCCGTTTATGAGTGATAAGGTAACAAACAAACAAACAAACGTCCATGACATGTGAAACGAAAAGTTATCGTGAAATTTCGCGAAAAAAATCAATGTACAGACAGAGGTTACAATTTTATATATATATATATATATATATATATATATATATATATATATATATATATATATATATATATAACGAATCTTTGTCGTGTTGGTGGGCTTTATACCCTCTAGTAGCCCTCATTTATACCCGTATACCATTTATAATTATATTCAGTTGGGTAATCAACCACCTTTCGGTGTTGGCACAGGAGCTGCGTAAACTAAGCAGATTTCCCACGTGAAGTTTTACAACAGAGAAATGTGCAAATTGGTAACACTTAACACCACCGAGATTAAATGAAAACGGTAATGAGAAAACCTTCAGTTAATTTTAATAAGCTCCAAACAGAAACGGCTTCTGAATTATAAACAAATAGGTTTGCCAGCCACTTAGAGCTGAACAGATAGATAGATATATTCTTCACAGAAGAATAAGTCAAAGAAAAACAATTACTGACATACATCTGAACATAACACATTAACTTTATTGCAAACTATTTACTATATCTAGTAGAAACACCATATATAAATATAACCTGGTCGAAAACATCAACACATATATATAAAATTGTAACCTCTGTCTGTACATTGATTTTTTTCTCGAAATTTAACGATATGTTTTCGTTTCACGAGATCTACGCTAAAACCTATAGCGGAAGTAAACAATTTTATTTGGCAAAAAAGACTCAACCGAACTAAATAAAACTCGTTATGTGTATTAGCACTAACGCCTTCATTGTAATAAGCCATACAAACATGTCTGGGGTGGGGCAGGAGTGGGGGTTGTAAGGGAGGCCTGCATTTAAAAATAGTGGTATTTCGTTTTCTATTGGTTTTTCTGCAAATAAGCAAATGACAATAGTAGTTTATTTTTTTATTTGAAGTAACTTTTGTTATATTCACTTGTGTCTTATAACTAAGTATAAACGAGGTATACACTAAAAACTCAAGCGGGAGTCAACAATTTTATTTGGCACAAAAGACTCAACCTAACTAAACCAAACTCGGTATGTGTATTAGCAGTAACTCCTGCATGATAACAAACTGTACTAAAATTTCTAGGGACGGGCAGGAGTGGGGGTTGTAAGGGAGGCCTGAAATTAAAAATAGCGATATTTCGTTTCCTATTCGTTCCTATATTGGGGTTTCTGCAAATATGCACTTGACAAAAGTTGTTTATTTTGTAATTTAGAGTAACTTTTATTATAATCACTTTTGTCATATAACAAAGTATAAACGAGATATACACTACAAACTAAAGTGGGAGCCAACAATTTTATTGGGTACTGACGATTAAACAAAACTCGATATGTGAATTAGAATTATAAGCTCTTCCATGATTATAAGCTATATTAAAATTTCAGATTGGTACGGGAGTGGGGTTATAAAGGAATCCTGAAATATAGATACGCGATATTTTATTTTCTACTTGTTTTAAGGCAAACGTGCACATAACAAAAGTTATTTACTTTGTTATTTAGAGTAACTTTTCTTTTATGTATGAAGTAAGTTTTTTTGCGTAGAAATATTGAATACACAATAATTCTTTCCAATATGAACTATAGGGATTTAAGTAATGCCATGTTGATAAACCTCAAGGGGGAGCGGAAGTTGTCCGTAGGCTAACACGGTTAATTGTATTAACTAATTTCCAGTGAAATGTTGTATTTCTTATCGACTCGCATTTACTATTATGCATATAATGTTCTGCTCGGGTTGGTTTTTGACAGGAAATATGTAAATTTAATTTAATTATAATGAATACTATCCATGATTATTCATGGCGTATCAAACAGTGGATAGGGATTGATTAGGGACTAATTTTCATTTATTCTTCAAAACTAAAATTTCTATGCTCTAAGTATCTTAGCTGGCTCTAACGGCAAAACCATTAGCCCAGTCGGGAAGTGTAGTACACATTGTGTAGCCTTCCCTAATAAAAAATACCATCGCGTTAAGACTAATGATTCCCGAGCGAAGCCGAGTACGTTAGCTAGTATATATATATATATATATATATATATATATATATATATATATATATATATATATATATAATTTTTAACGATTGATGAACAATTGAAGAAAGTTTTCGAAAATCGCGTCCTGAGTACGACCTCAATTGCTAGTTTCCCTTATTCGAGATCTGGTAATACGAAGTAAGTTATTCCATTTGTCAAATGAATTATATTTAACAGGGAAACGTATTGGGAAAGACAGTTAACTAAAACTGAATATTAACTAATGGAGTAATATATAAAAGTGTACAAAAATGACTGTATCTTTTGTAATTGAGAAAAGTTTAGAAAGAAGGAGACTTGAGAAGAGTGTTCTTTCTCTTTCTTTTTTGGAAAGGAAGTCTTTTCCATTTTATTTATTGCCCTGATCGGGGAAAAGAATTTCATAGGCATTCCTGATCAGCGTTTCTCTTTGCAGGCAAATTTCTTTAAGAAGCAAATTAAATTGTTTTATAGTAAAGGAGAATAAAATATGCTTCTTTCTTCCTCAACAATTTATCTCTTAACGATATAGAACAAGAGTTGAATCGATACTATCAATCTCCCTCAATTCAGCTTCACTCCTTCGCCACTATTATATTCGGCCTAAATGATTCCTTTTAGCAGATTTCCCTTGCGCAACACCACACATTCAGCTCCTTTTCACCACTCTATTTTCCAAAAGTTTTCAGGAGATAACGAGATGGGCTCCGTTGAAAGCTATACATACATCTCTCTCTCTCTCTCTCTCTCTCTCTCTCTCTCTCTCTCTCTCTCTCTCTCTCTCCCTCTCTCCCTCTCTCCCTCTCTCCCTCCCTCTCCCCCCCCCTCTTTCTCTGTTAAAATCTCATTTCGTTTCTTTTAACTATTTTATTGTCTCCAGGAGCATTTAGTCACATTTATTACAGTCCACTGTCTACTTTTCATAAGATAGGTGCAATTTCCCCTCCCATTAAGGAGGAATGCATTTATTATCAATGCCTAAGTTGCTTACTTTCATTTGGTTCACTGAAGATGCCCGAGTTCTTTCAATTTGTATCTCTTTGTTAAGAAGAAAGAGGATCGTGGTGACAATGTAAAATTAGTTTCTAAATGTGTAAGAGGGCCGGTGGGGGTGGGGGGGGGGGGGGGTTATAGGAGGGCGGTGTAATAGCTGCTATGGAGAAAATATTCGCGAGTAATGCCCAATTAGCTGTGCTACAATAGGCTATTGTCCCTCTCTCAGAGGATGAATCCCCTCCTGCTCCCCCATCTCCTTCTAATTGCCCCTTCGCCCTCTCACTAAAACCCTCATATAAAGTAGTCTCAAAGTTAAAGGCATTAACCCCCCCCCCCCCCCCGAGGAGGACTCTTAAAACGAAAAATATCCTCAGGGGCTGCGTAAACTAAGCAGAATTTCCTCGTCAAGTTTTGCAATAGAGAAATCTACATACTGCTAACACTTAACACCACCGTCAATATCAAGTGAATAAGTACAAACGGTAATGAGTAATCTTTTAGTCGAGTTTAATAATCTCCCAACGGAAAGCGTTTCAATTGTAAACTAACAGGTCTGCCAACCTCTCAGAGCTGAACAGATAGATAGAAATATTCTTCTCCAAAAAGAAAATCGAATTACTGAAATATATCTGAAAACAAAATATTAATTTATTTAAAAAAATAAGTACTATATCTAGTACTGTAATTGATAAAGTATCAGAATCATTTTAACTCGATGAATAAATAGCCATATTTCTTTTGGTGTTGGTGACTCGGCAAAAGTGGGCATAACGAACGTTATTCTTTGGCTATTTCTGTGTTACTTTTGTTATATGTAGACTTTAGTCTGGCTAGAGCCCCGGTAGTAGTAAGATCGCCTCTGTGTTTTAAGGCAATTCAAAGCGACACAACTAGTCCTAGAGAGCTGGTTTTTTGCATGATATTACCAACTGTGATAGTGATTCACTGGCGTAAATTTGAAGTTATTTTGCCTGCTAGAACTATTTAAAGGAACGAGAGGAGAATAGAGAGAACTGTAGGCGAGGCATAGCTGTGAAGTGTACAGGATTGAGCCAGGGTATCACCTGCCTACTCCACTACTCTCGCTAATCGCTCAGTTGTTCATACTCTCTTATCACAGCTGTCAAGGGGTCTCTCATTGAGCGCGCCTAGGAGAAATATAGGTATATAATTAGTGGGACCTAATAATTTTGGATTTCCACTGCACTCGAGACGCTATACTCAATAATCAAAGTTAGAACTATGCCTGTCTCAAATGAATTAGCAATTAATGAATAAGCATTATGAAGCAATTAGTAAGAATAATGATGAGACTAAAAGCTCATTAGGTAAAATGACTACATTGCTTGATGCTCTTCATGGTGAAGTCACTAATTTGAAAGAAAAATACAGGCAACAAAATGAAGAACCTGGAGCAGGAAATAAAGCTGCTAAAGAGGGAGAAGAAGAAAAACAATTTTTTGATCTCTAAGATACCCGAAACTGAGGAGGAGGTAGTGGAAAAGAAGGTTGCCGAGGCATGCCAGGAAGTGGGGGTTTCCTTGCCCGATTACACTATCAACAATTCAGAGTGGGAAAAGGACCAGAGCCTAGACTCATATTAGTATCTTTAAATAATCGGAAATTTAAAGATGACATCATGAAAAAGAAGGATATTATGTTCCTCAAACACAACCTCAGTATCAGTCATGACATGACTCCGGAAGAGAGAGCAAGGTAGAAGGATCTATGCCTGCATCAATAGTTCGAGGGCGAATGATAAGAACGCTATATATAGAAGAGGATTCTTCGAGTTCAGAAGAAGTCATCTTCGACTGGGCGAAGCAGAAAAAATCGTAAATGGCATAGTGCTCGATTCACAGGGAGAGGAAGAGTAAGCAGTCAAGAGGAAGAAAACCGAAGAAAAGCTGAATCAATTCGAGTTGCGGCCCAGATGGAGTTGCCTTACTGCTACATCTTTTTCTCAGCCTCCTGCTACTTCTTGACACAACCTTCGGACAACCTGAACGGCCATAACAAACTATGCACCAAAGCATTTTCCACACCGACAGCCTAACCAATTACTAACACTAAAAATAATTTGCAATAATATTAATGTATTTCCAAACATATTTAATGTTAGGATAGACGATCTGTCAAATAATTTAGTTATATATAAAGTTAACAGTATTAAAGAAAGAATTATATTATTTTTATGGGGGTGCTTAAACAGCAATAACCACCACATTAATTATTATATTCAATAACACTTATTATTATTATTATACTCTTTGTAATAAATCATAGAGAAGAATTATGTTAATTTGATATATCAGAGAAGCGATCTTTTTATATATATATATATAAAATCTACATTTGCATTAAATTATGATTTATTGAATTAAGTACTATAATTATTTAGATTAATATTTATATTATATTACACAGCAATGTAAATCCTGTGAATTTGTACTTTAGAAAATATTATTATTTATTTACACATTTTTTAATAAGTTATATTAATTTAACAATGGTACTAACAGTATCTGGCCAGACTCTTGGCAACATGTTTGTAAAAGATAAGCCAATAAAAAATCTATCTATATATATTTTAGTCGTATAACGAAGAATACACGAGGTGTAGCCTAATAACTAATGTGGGAATCAACTGTTTGATTGGCCACTAACGTGCGTAGTAATAATTGAATACTATCAATGATTGCTATTTACATAGTCCATATTGTTACAAATGATGAAGGGGGCTTTTATAGCTATATCATTCAAGATTATTAAGACCCAAGAAAATTAAAGAATTTGTATAAGAATATGTCTATCTATCTGTTCAGCTGGTAAGTGTTAGCTGTATGAAGCCGCTTGTATTTATTGACGGTGGTAAGTGTTAGCTGTATGAAGCCGCTTGTATTTATTGACGGTGGTAAGTGTTAGCTGTATGAAGCCGCTTGTATTTATTGACGGTGGTAAGTGTTAGCTGTATGAAGCCGCTTGTATTTATTGACGGTGGTAAGTGTTAGCTGTATGAAGCCGCTTGTATTTATTGACGGTGGTAAGTGTTAGCTGTATGAAGCCGCTTGTATTTATTGACGGTGGTAAGTGTTAGCTGTATGAAGCCGCTTGTATTTATTGACGGTGGTAAGTGTTAGCTGTATGAAGCCGCTTGTATTTATTGACGGTGGTAAGTGTTAGCTGTATGAAGCCGCTTGTATTTATTGACGGTGGTAAGTGTTAGCTGTATGAAGCCGCTTGTATTTATTGACGGTGGTAAGTGTTAGCTGTATGAAGCCGCTTGTATTTATTGACGGTGGTAAGTGTTAGCTGTATGAAGCCGCTTGTATTTATTGACGGTGGTAAGTGTTAGCTGTATGAAGCCGCTTGTATTTATTGACGGTGGTAAGTGTTAGCTGTATGAAGCCGCTTGTATTTATTGACGGTGGTAAGTGTTAGCTGTATGAAGCCGCTTGTATTTATTGACGGTGGTAAGTGTTAGCTGTATGAAGCCGCTTGTATTTATTGACGGTGGTAAGTGTTAGCTGTATGAAGCCGCTTCAACAGATTGCTCTGCCAACCACTCAGAGCTGAACCGATAGATAGACATATTCTACACCGGAAAGAAAAACAATTACTGATATATATCCGAATATAACACATTAACTTTATTGCAAACTAATTACTATATCTAGTAACGCGATTTACAATGAATCAGAACAATTTATATTTTAATAACTCAAATTTTAGTATTGCAAGAACTAAAGAAGGGGGGGGGGCGGATGAACCGAACGTATTTGCATATATCTCACAAAGTAACAGTTCACACGCCAAGAACGGTTAGAAGAAGCTTACAAGAGAGCCGAACAGTTACGGAAACGACCGAACTATTCCGGAAACTTACGACAATAGCCGATCTCATCTCGTCCGTTATCCACACAAACTTGATAAAAATGCAAATATCTAGGTTAAGATTCAAGATAGAGAATAAATGTATATAACAATATTTATAGCAAATTGGGGAATGGGAGGGGGGTTTAGAGTTGGGGGGGACTTTCGAAATATCTCCGTTACAGAACTTCGGATCGAAACATTGTATAGAACCAATCTCATTGCAAAGTAAATGGGCTATAAATATAGTTTAACGTATTCAATAGCACTATAGGAATAAAATGTACCGTTTCTGAAATGAAGATTTGTGCTTTTTTTGGGCTAAAAGATGCATCAAATCGAAAATTTTACCGATGTAAACCCGGTTTAGAATTTGGTTATATACAAGAATCCGCTTTAAAGAGTAGGGCAATCCATTGGAAATTCCAAAGTTAAGGTCGCTGGAGAAGGTTACGAGGTTGAATGTGGAAGGAAAGCAGGTGAATTGTAAACAAACAGGCCAGCCAACCTCGTAGCGCTGAATAGATAGATCGGAAAGACAAACAATTAACGAAATATATCTGAATATAACATATTAATTTTATTGAAAACAATTTACGAAAGCTAGTGCTGATATTTGTAATGAATCAGTATCAGTTTTATCTGAATCACTTAAATTTTAGTAATCCAAGAACAAAAAAAGGGGGGGGGAGTCGACAGAACGTATTTGCTTATATCTCACAAAACAAAAGTTCAATGAAAACAATATTTGGTATTTAGCCCTGTAATGAAATGGTTGATGATATAACATCCTAGTATTAATATGACACTAGTAAGAGTGGGCGTTTACTCAAAGCGGAAAACTAAAAAATCTAAATATCTCGGTTAATACTCATTATACGGTAAATATGTATCGAACAATATTTATAGTAAATTCAACAAGATTGTTTTATACAATTTTTTGATCCGACAATTAAATACTTCGCAATTACTTTCAAAAAAAAACTTTATTGGTATGAACCAGAAATCATTACAGAATCAATAATCAGACTAACATGGAGACGGTAGATATAATAATGAGGAGTGGGAAGGAAAGGATCAGGTATTTATACTAGTTGTCTGCTAAACAGCTGAGGTGGTGTCTGGTCCCGTCGGAGCGGTCCTTCTCCTCCTAGAACTGACCTATACGACTATAGTAACATTTAGATATTTCGAATTTTCGAACTTCAGCCCCTCCACCACCCCCCCCCTACACTACCTCCTCCCACTGCTCCGATTTCAGCTGTTAACGAACTTGATCTTTCTTTTTACATGAAACGACTAAATACCGAGTTTGGTAACGATTAATAATTGCGACAGCTAGAGCGGTAACAGACAAATATATATATATATATATATATATATATATATATATATATATATATATACGTATATGTATATAGTTTTGAGCGGACCTCATTATTTCGTCATCTCCTAGGAGAGGATCGATGGACATTTGAAGAAGAAATATTTCGAAAATGGCGTCATGAGTACGAAAATTTATGTGTTTGGAAAGAGGATGAAAGTTGCTGTAAGGAGGCAATATTTTAGATGGAGCGACACTGATAAATATTCATTTAAATGCTTTGAATATTGAATGTAAATGGGAAATTGAAAAGAAATAAATTATTATCGACTTTTTGTTGTTTTTCCTAACTGGAAACAGTTATCTCTCGCCAAAAAGTTGTTAGGGCAAAACATACTTCCATTAGGATATATTGTGCTCTAATGAAGCCGAGCCAAAACAATATCACCCTTATTATGCAGCCGATCGAAAAACTTTATAAACTCAATCTTACTACAATTGTAATGTTCTATAAATGCTGTTATCTATGTCTTTTCACTGTCCTCATTATTAAACCAATTATTCGATTAATTATTTATCAGGTTCCCTTCCTAGGCAAATCACCTATTCAGCTCGTGCTTAACAAGCATTTTTAAAATTTTTCTTCAGTTGTCCACCGATCCTACCTAGGAGATGACGAAAATGAGGTTCGTTTAAAATTGTTTATATATATATATATATATATATATATATATATATTTGTTTGTTACAGCTTTAGCGTTCGCAATTATTGTTTAATCGTTACCAAACTCGATATTTAGTCGTTTTATGTAAAAAGGAAGACCGAGTTGGTTAATGGTTGAAATTAGATCAGTGGGAGGGGGGGGGGTTGACAGGGGTATTATGATAATTAAAAATATCTCCGTTACTATAAGTCGGATCGAAAAAAAATGTATAGAATCCATCTCATTGCAAATTAAGAGCATATAATCGTTTCATGTAAAACTAAAGATCAAGTCCGTTAATGACTGGAATTGGACCAGTACAATAAATATTTTTACATACATTTATTCTCTATCTTGAATGTTAACTGAGATATTTGCATTTTGCAGTTTTCAGCCTTCACCAAAGCCCTACTTCTACTCATGCTACATAAACAACACCCTGTTATATACTAAACCACATTATTCTTAAGCTTAAATACCTAATATTGTTTTCATGAGACCATTATTTTACGAGATATATGCAAATATGTTCTGGTGACCCCCCCCCCGCCCGTTTTGTTCTTGGGACTAAAATTAGATTGATTGAGAAAAAAATTATTCTTAATCCTTAAAAATTACTGTACTAGATAGAGTTTTCAATAAAATTAATAAGTTACATTCTGATATATTTCAGTAATTGTTTTTCTTTCCGGTATAAGGTTGGCAGACCTAGTTGTATAAATTTCAAAAGCTTCTCGTCGGGAGGTTTCTTATCGTTTGTATTTATTCACTTAATATTGACGGTGGTGTTTTGTTAGCAGTATGTAGATTTATCTATTGTTAAACTTCTCGAAGGAAATCTGCTTAGTTTAAGGAGCCCCTGCGTGACTGACTTTTACACATTTCCCTTAAGGGGAATCAACTATTGAGGTCCTACTCGTGGCGCCATTTGAGAAACAATTTTCAAATGTCTATCGATCTTACACAGGAGATGACTAAAATGAGGTCCGTTCAAAATTATATATATATATTTGTCTGTTACCGCTCAAGATTTAGGTTCGAACGGGAGTGGGGCCTGAAATAAAAATTCACGGTATTTCATTGTCTATTTGTTTATCGAAAAACGTGGACATAACAAAAGTTGTTTACTTTGTTATTTAGAGTAACTTGTGTTCTATACATTTTTGTGAAATCGGACCAGGTGGAGGGGGGGGGGATTCGAATTATCTTTGTTACTATACGTCAGATCGTAAAATTGTATAGAAACATTCTTATTCCAATTAAATGTACTATAAATATTGTTAATGTTCTATAATTATTATTATATACATTTATTCTCTATCTTGAGTATTAACCGAAATATTTGCATTTTTCAAAATTCTGCCTTCTGCAAATCCCCACTTCTACTCATGCTACATAAACAATACTCTGTTATATAATAAACCACATTATTCGAAGCTTAAATGCCAAATATTGTCGTCAAGAGACATTTATAATACGAGATACATGCAAATATGTTATGGAGACCCTCCCCCCGTCACAAGTTATTGGACTACTAAAATTTGATTGATTGAGATAAAAATTATTCGGATCCATTATACATTACAGTTTTTATATAGTAACTAGTTTTCAAAAAAATTAATATGTTATATTCTGATATATTTCAGTAATTGTTTTTCTTTCCTCTGAGAGAAGCAGACTTGTTTTTCAGGTGCTTCCCGCCGGGACAGGAAAGATTTCTTATTACCGTTGTAATTCTTCACGGTTGTGTTGTTAGCATATAGGTTTATCTTTTATTAATCTTCACGAGGGAAATCTGCTCAGTTTACGCAGCCCCTCCGTCACGGAGGCAAGTGAGCATTTGCCGACGTGGCCAGTCCGCCGTTGCCCGACTGTTATTTCTAAATCGGACAAAAAGAGTTCTGAGAATTATTCCAGTTGCAATGGTTTCAAGCATTTGTATCGAATAATTTCCCCCAAAAATGAATCACAATCCTTTTAATTTTTTTTTTTTTTTTTTTTTTAACAGAATTTATATCTTGGAGGATTCTATCCATTGTTAAGCTATAGCTATCTCCATCGAGGGGTGTCAATATACAGCGATAAAAAAAAAACTCGGTTCTTGCCGGAAGGGAAAAACAACAGAGAAAAAGCATAAATGAAGGCTTAGAGATTTGGAGGGATGAGGGAGGTTCTGATTAGGGAATATGGAAAATGGAAAGGAGAGATTGCCGACGGCTTCGATTACAAATAAGCATTTGCCGGTTAATGGCGGGAAGAGACAAGCCCCAGCTCTGTATCCATCTTGCTCCCCATCAATATAACACCCCCTTCCGATCACCTCTCTCAACTAATACCATCAGCTGATAGGCGCTTTTAGCACATTTCTCTTAGGGCAAATCACCAATCAATCAATTGAGGTTTTCCTCATGACGCGATTTTCGAAAAACAAAATTCGAATCCCATCGATCCTGCCTAGGAGATGACGAAAATGAGGTCCGCTCAAGATTGTATATATGTACTAGCTAAGGCACTCGGCTTCGCACGGCAAATCATTAGAGGCTCAATGATGATGGCTATTTTTTTATTTTTTTTTGGCAATGCTTCAATGTGTACTTCCCGTCTGGGCGTATTGTTCCCCATAAGGGTCAGGTAGGAGACTTGTAGAATAGAAATTTTAGTTTCGAAGAATAAATGAAAATAAATCCCCAGTCAATCCCTCCCCACTTTTTGTTACACTGTGAATAATTCGAACCACAATCATGGATAACATTTATTATAATTAAATATTATCTATAATGTACATATTTCCTGTCTGAAACTAATCCGAGATTGAGAGCTATTTACATAATAGTAAATTTCGGTAGAACGCAATTCCATCAATTCACAGGAAATAAGTTAACACAATTAACTGTGTAAGCCTCCCGACAACTTCCGCCCCCGCTTCAGCTGCAACATTGCTTTACATAAATTATTTATTTATAACATTAAAAACATATTTTCTAGTAATTTATATACCAGAAATAAATAAATAACAGTGATACAATAAAATTAATTTGATTTGTATTCTAAAATCGAGGTTAGGGAAAGAGATTGTAGCCTTCCCTGCAAACATAATCATATATGGGTTTAAACGCATCGTGTCTTTTGTTATAATGGCATTACCAAGTAGCGTTTAATAGTTATAGATAGTACATAGACATTTCAATATCGTCAACATATCGGAGCAAATGGGATAATATATACAGCAATCAAACAATTAGATTCCGCACAACTTCCGCTATCACACATTTTGCGAATTCAGCATGATTTTGTTTAAATAATATATTATGGAAATTAAATAATCGATATGCTCTTATAGTTTGAATTTATATTGAAAATAAATAACGAAGTTATTTTCTAATTAAAATAAAGAACAATTGAGAAGGGCAAGGGCGGAGATTTGCTACCTCCCCAATCCAAATCATATTTAGAACTATCATATAATTCATTAAACATAACATGTTTGGTCATAATATGCCTATAACACAATCACTTCAATGAGTAATAATAAATTTGTTGACTCCTGCTATAGTTTTTAGCGGATATCCCGTTTAATCTACGCTAGTGACGAAAGACGAAAGTGTATATAACAAACGTTACTTTAAATAACAAAAAGACCGCCACGCAGGGGCTGCGTAAACTAAGCAGATTTCCTACGTGAAGTTATACAATAGAGAAATCTCCATACGAGAGCCGAACAGTTACGGCAAATCGCCGAACTAGCTTTTGGCGGGAAATTCAGTCATCCGTTATCGGCCCAAATTTAATAAAAATGCAAATATCTCGGTTAATATTGAAGATAGAGAATAAATGTACAGAACAATATTTATAGTAAATTTAATTTACAATAAGATTGGTTCTATACAATTTTAGCAGATTTCCCTCAAGGGAAATCAGCTACTGAGGTCGTACTCATGACGCGATTTTCAAAAAGTTTCTTCAAATTTCCATCGAACCTACCCAGGAGATGACGAAAATGAGGTCCTTTAAAAATTATATATATATATATATATATATATATATATATATATATATATATATATATATATATAAAATTGTAACCTCTGTCTGTACATTGATTTATTTCGCGAAATTTCACGATAACTTTTCGTTTCACATGTCCTAGACACCATAACTGCATTTTGTTTCTTTCGTGTCTGTTTGTTTGTACGTTTGTTACCTTTTCACGCATAAACAGCTGAACCGAATTTTTTGAAACTTGGTATGTATATTACTACTAACCCAACTTAGACTTTAGGCTATATTAATATCCACTGAGACGAACAGGAGTGGGGGTTATAAGGGAAGCCATAAATTAAAAATAACGGTATTTCGTTTCCTATTGGTTTTTCGGCAAATATGAACATAACAATAGTTGTTTATTTTGTTATTTAGAGTAACTTTTGTTATATACACTTTTTTCGTATAGCGAATTATAAACGAGCTATACGCTAAAACCTATAGTGGAAGTGAACAATTTTATTTGGTACAAAAGACTCAACCGAAATAAATAAAACTCGGTATGTGTATTAGCACTAACGATTTCATTATAACAAGCCATACCAACAATTCCAGGGACGGGCAGGAGTGGGGGTTGTAAGGGAGGCCTTTTAAAAAATAGCAGTATTTCGTTTTCTATTCGTTTTTCGGTAAATGTGAACATAACAAAAGTTGTTTATTTTCTTATTTAGAGTAACTTTTGTAATATTCTCTTTTGTTTTATAACAATGTATAAACGAGATATACACAAAAACTAAAGCGCGTGTCAACTATTTTATTGGGCACTAACTATTGAACCGAACTTAACAAAACTCGGTATGTGAATTAGCATTAATTCTCCCAAGATTATAAGCTATATTAAAATTTTTAGGTTCAGACGGAAGTGGGGGTTATAAGGGAGGCCTGAAATAAAAATTCGCTATATGGCATTGTCTATTTGTTTTTCGACAAACATGCACATAACAAAAGTTGTTTACTTTGTTATTTAGATTAACTTTTGCTTTATACATTTCTCCAGGAACAATGTGTGGAGCAAGTAATTTGCGTAGAAATATTGATATGCTCAACAATTCATTCCAATTTGAACTATGAGGTACCTCACCTGGAAAAATTCATTCAAATCTATGTAAATATTTTGTCCTTAATAACTGAAATCTATGCATAATGTACAGGAGACGGGAAATATGACAATTTGGAGGACAGTGAAAAAAATTAATTTTATTATTAAAAAAATCCAACAACGGGTATTAACCCTGTGACGGGTAAATGTCAAAATATTGTGCAAAGTAAAGCCTTGCCAAAAAATACCATCACCATTCAGCCTCAAATCAATTCCCGGGTGAAGCCGGGTATCTGAGCTATTATATATATATATATATATATATATATATATATATATATATATATCTATATATATATAAAATTGTAACCTCTGTCTGTACATTGATTTTTTTCGCGAAATTTCACGATAACTTTTCGTTTCACATGTCATAGACACCATAACTGCATTTTGTTTCTTTGGTGTGTGTTTGTTACCTTTTCTCGCATAATTGGCTGAACCGAATTTTATGAAACTTGGTGTGTATATTACTACTAGCCCAAACTTAGACTTTAGGCTATACTTATTTTCTCGTAGACTTCCACGGTCCTGGTCATTAATACTATTAAGGTCTTCGGGTCTTGACCGTATCTTCATATTGGTTGCCAACGTTTCGCTAGACATGCTTCTAGCTTCCTCAGGGGCAGCGGCAGAATCTAATTAGGGCCGATCTAAATAGGGCCAGCGGCAGAATCTAATTAGGGCCGATCTAAATAGGGCCAGCAGCAGAATCTAATTAGGGCCGATCTAAATAGGGCCAGCGGCAGAATCTAATTAGGGCCGATCTAAATAGGGCCAGCAGCAGAATCTAATTAGGGCCGATCTATATAGGGCCAGCGGCAGAATCTAATTAGGGCCGATCTAAATAGGGCCAGCAGCAGAATCTAATTAGGGCCGATCTAAATAGGGCCAGCGGCAGAATCTAATTAGGGCCGATCTAAATAGGGCCAGCGGCAGAATCTAATTAGGGCCGATCTAAATAGGGCCAGCAGCAGAATCTAATTAGGGCCGATCTAAATAGGGCCAGCGGCAGAATCTAATTAGGGCCGATCTAAATAGGGCCAGCGGCAGAATCTAATTAGGGCCGATCTAAATAGGGCCAGCGGCAGAATCTAATTAGGGCCGATCTAAATAGGGCCAGCGGCAGAATCTAATTAGGGCCGATCTAAATAGGGCCAGCGGCAGAATCTAATTAGGGCCGATCTAAATAGGGCCAGCGGCAGAATCTAATTAGGGCCGATCTAAATAGGGCCAGCGGCAGAATCTAAATAGGGCCGATCTAAATAGGGCCAGCAGAATCCAATTAGGGCCGACCCAAATAGGGCCAGCGGCAGAATCTAATTAGGGCCGATCTAAATAGGGCCAGCGGCAGAATCTAATTAGGGCCGATCTAAATAGGGCCAGCGGCAGAATCTAATTAGGGCCGATCTAAATAGGGCCAGCGGCAGAATCTAATTAGGGCCGATCTAAATAGGGCCAGCAGCAGAATCTAATTAGGGCCGATCTAAATAGGGCCAGCGGCAGAATCTAATTAGGGCCGATCTAAATTAGGGCCAGCAGCAGAATCTAATTAGGGCCGATCTAAATAGGGCCAGCAGCAGAATCTAATTAGGGCCGATCTAAATAGGGCCAGCGGCAGAATCAAATTAGGGCCGATCTAAATAGTGACAGCGGCAGAATCTAATTAGGGCCGATCTAAATATGGCCAGCAGCATAAACTAATTAGGGCCGATCTAAATAGGGCCAGCGGCAGAATCTAATTAGGGCCGATCTAAATAGGGCCAGCGGCAGAATCTAATTAGGGCCGATCTAAATAGGGCCAGCAGCAGAATCTAATTAGGGCCGATCTAAATAGGGCCAGCGGCAGAATCTAATTAGGGCCGATCTAAATAGGGCCAGCGGCAGAATCTAATTAGGGCCGATCTAAATAGGGCCAGCGGCAGAATCTAATTAGGGCCGATCTAAATAGGGCCAGCGGCAGAATCTAATTAGGGCCGATCTAAATAGGGCCAGCGGCAGAATCTAATTAGGGCCGATCTAAATAGGGCCGGCGGCAGAATCTAATTAGGGCCGATCTAAATAGGGCCAGCGGCAGAATCTAATTAGGGCCGATCTAAATAGGGCCAGCGGCAGAATCTAATTAGGGCCGATCTAAATAGGGCCAGCGGCAGAATCTAATTAGGGCCGCCGGCAGAATCTAATTAGGGCCGCCGGCAGAATCTAATTAGGGCCATTCTAAGTAGGGCCGCCGGCAGAATCTAATTAGGGCCGATCTAAATAGGGCCAGCGGCAGAATCTAATTAGGGCCGATCTAAATAGGGCCAGCGGCAGAATCTAATTAGGGCCGATCTAAATAGGGCCAGCGGCAGAATCTAATTAGGGCCGATCTAAATAGGGCCAGCAGCAGAATCTAATTAGGGCCGATCTAAATAGGGCCAGCGGCAGAATCTAATTAGGGCCGATCTAAATAGGGCCAGCGGCAGAATCTAATTAGGGCCTTCCAGGAAGTTCTGGAACTCCTAGTCTAGACCTTTCCTTGGCTAGCCCCTTCTCCAGGCATTTATAAGAGACCCTGCCAGTACCTCAGTTCAGTTGACGGTCAACGGTCTTCGAGGGATGTTCAGCCCTCCAGTGCGACTTAGTGCAGTGCGGTAAAGTGTTTTTATAAGAAGAACAGTGTTGTGCCGTGACTGTAAGTAACAGTTTAGTGCCGTGTTTAAGACAGTGCAGAGCCGTGAAGTAAAGGACAGTGCAGTGCCTTCGTTTTATGTGAATTTCAGTGACCGTGAGTGAATTATTGGACTGTGAAATCTGAAGAACAGTGACACTATCAGTGTAATACTGTGAGTAGTAATAATTAACCAAGAGTATTGTGCATTGTGAAATAAATCGTGCAGTGATAAACTGTGAAACTTGTGTGTGTTTAATTTTGCAATCCAAAAGAACTCGTAATAACAACGGTTATTTCTGGTTTTGTAATAATACGTAACAATATATATATATAATTTTGAACGGACCTCATTTTCGTCATCTCCTGTGTAGGATCGATGGACATTTGAAGAAAATTTTCGAAAATCGCGTCATGAGTACGACCTCAATAGCTGATTTCCCTTAAGGGAAATCTGCTAAAATTAACATCGTTCGTTATATGTATCATTGTTAAAAACCAATAGGAAACGAAACATCCCCGTTTTTCATTTCAGGCTTCCCTTATAATCCCAACCCCTACTCGTTCTGCTAACCTGTAAATCTGCTAAAAGTTACTCTAAAAAAAAAAATAACTTTTGTTATGTGCATATAATCCGAAAGAGCAATACGAAATGAAATATCGCTATTTTTATAATAAACCACAGTGTAAAGTCTGTTAGAGCTCTAGCAATTTTTGTTGTACTTAACCAATCTAATCCAAATTAAATGATATTGTTTTATGTTTGCCAAACTCGATATATAAGCATTTCATGTAAAAATAAAGATCATGTTCGTTAACGTCTGAAATCGGACCAGTGGAGGTAGAACATTTTAGAATCCTTTCTAAGATAGAAATAGAAAGTGTGAGAGACACATCTCTCACACACACAAACGCACGCACACACATTCAAAATTTTAGAATATGTAATTAAATATTCTCAAACTGTCCAATTGTTTCAAATATGTCAGAATAGTGGCGATACGAAGGCTACCCTCAGTCAGTAGATCTTTCAAGTCATGCAGACTGTTTAAGTAAGTACGTAATCTCCATTCTGTTAGTAGGTGTTTTACTGTTAGTCCTGTTGCAATGAGTACAGGTGTCTTTTACCTCTACCTGAGTAAATATTGTTATACGAGTATACATTTACTCTCTATCTCGAATATTAACCGAGGTATTTGCTTTTTTCAGTTTTCAGCTTTTAGCAAATCCCCACTTCAACTCATCTTACATAAATAGTACTCTGTTATAAAATAAACCGCGTTCCAAGCTTAAATACCAAAAATTGTTTTCAAGAGACCTTTATTATACGAGATATGTTCTGGTGACCCCCCCCCCCCGTCTAAAGTTCTGGACTGCTAAAATTTGATTGATTGAGATAAATATTATTATCATTCATTATAAATTACAGTACTAGATATAGTAAATGGTGTTCAATAAAATTACTACATTATCTGATATATTTCAGTAATCGTTTTTCTTTCCGGTATAAGGTTGGCAGACCTGTTTGTTTACATTTCAAACGCTTCTTGTCGGGAGGTTTCTTATTATCGTTTATATTTTTTCAATTAATATTGACGGTGGTGTTGTGTTAGGAGTATGTAGATTTATCTATAGTTAAACTTGACGAGGGATATGTGCTGAGATTGCGGAGCCGCTGCATGCGGTAGCTGCTGAGGCGAGTGCTTGGGTCAAGAAAGGCCTTGTCCAATCTCCTTGCTAGTCCCCTCAACTCCCTTGTTTCCTTAGCGGTTCAACACCAATTCCCACTCATAGATTCCCTTCGGCTCTCGAGCAATACCCTCACTGTTCTATCTTCTCCTTAAGATCTTTTCACTGGCGTTATCAAGTCGAAATGAAACGTATTTATTTCCATCAATTGTTAAAAGAGAATAATATTTGTTTGTTTACTATAAGAAATGTCTTAATATGAATCAAATGTCAATCGAATTCTTTCCGTAGTATGAAATAAAGTCTGTCACGCAGGGGCTGTGTCAACGATTTCCCACGTGCATCACTTATTTGCATTTATCTCAAAACGTAAAGGTTCAATGTTATACAGAACGTAAAAGTTCAATACTCATAATATAACAGCATCTTCTTAATTATTAGGAGTGGGGGTTTACAAAAAACCGAAAACTAATATCAAAAGCAAATATCTCATCACGCAATTTTTGAAAAATTTCTTGAAATGTCCATCGATCCTTCTTAGTAAACGATGAAAATTAGGTCCATTTAAAATTATACTCGTATATATATTACCATTCTAGAGGTTGCAATTTTTTTCTTATCGTTAACAAACTCCATGTATAATCGTTTTATACAGAAAGAAAGATCAAGTTGATTAACGGCTGAAATCGGTGCAGTGAGACGTTGAAAACTTCGAAATGTGTTCGTTATTATAGGTTCAATCAAGAAAGGTGTATAAATTCAATGTTCTATAATATAGGTATTTAATGTCGACTGTGGCAGGAGGCTTGACGATCTGAGAAGGCCTCCAGGTAAGAATCCGACTCATTTCCAAATGGATAGTGGACGATTCAATCGATACAAGTGCCACCTTGTCCACAATGATCTGCTCAAGATGGTCCAGAGCATTTCAACTGATGACTTTGTAAGATTTGCTCTTCTAGCCGCTAGCTTCTAGCAGATCGGCCTTTCTCTTGCAAGCTATTTACTAACGGCTCTGTCAGTATTAAATCATAATCTGCTTGATTCCTTGCTAACAACCTACTTGGAACGAGTCCGAAACAGATATTCACCAAACATTCTACACGAGTGGTCTCAAGTAATAATCATCACATCGACACCAGTCGCCATGAAAAGTTTTAGCACATTTCTCTTGAGGCAAATATATCTCTAAACCACCACTTTTCCATGTCCCATTTTCGTAAATCAGATATGATATTTAGTTTTGATTGAAACTGTTAAATATCGTGTATGGAATAGATCAAATGAAGATTTATGAAACAAGGATGTAAAACCTCGTCGCCATCGCATACGAATTGCTTGTATCAGGCATAATCAAGGGCCCATGGAAACAATATATGGAATTTAGGCTTAGAATAAAGAGAATCATGTTATAACAGTTTTTTTGAAATTCCCTTCTCTAACCCCCCCCCCCGCAGCCGTTAACGAGCTTGATCTTCGTTTTCACATAAAACGCATATATATCAAGTTTGGTATCGATAAAACAAAAGTTGCACCGCTAGAGCGGTAACAGACAAATATATATAATTTTACAAATACTTAAGGTAAATCTGCTAATATCTGACTATGATGTAAAAGCAGGGGTCAGGCAACAGTTGCGTTAGCTAAGCAGATTTCCCACCTGCGTCACGTATTTGCATTTATCTCAAAACTTAACAGCTCAATAAGAACAATATTTGGTAATTAAGCCTCGAATGAAATGCTTCATAACATAATAGAATATTGTTAATATGAGATGAGTAGGAGTGGGGCTTTACTGAAGAACCAAAACTAAAAAATGCAAATATCTCAGTTAATAATCAAGATAGTGAAACATGTACATACGATGTTTATAGCACATTAAATTTGCAATAAGAATGGTTCTATATAAATTTTGGATCCGACGCATAATGATGGAGATATTAAGAATTTTTGAAATTATCCCCCTTTAAACCCTCCGTCTCCCTGGTCCGATTTCAGCCGTTAACGAACTTGATCTGTCTTTTTGTATAAAATGATTATATATCAAGTTTGGTAAAGATAAAACAAAAATTGCGACCGCTAGAGCGTTAACAGACAAATACATACACATATACATACATATATATATATATATATATATATATATATATATATATATATATACTAGCTCAGATACCCGGCTTCGCCCGGGAATTGATTTGAGGCTGAATCGTGATGGTATTTTTTTGGCAAGGCTTTACTTTGCACAATATTTTGACCTTTACCCGTCCCAGTGTTTAGGGTTAATACCCGTTGTTGGCATTTGGTAATAAGAAAATTAATTTTTTATGTAAGTCTTCACTGTCCTACAAATTGTCATATTTCCCGTCTCCTGTGCATTATGCATAGATTTCAGTTTTTAAGGAGAAAATATTGACATGCATTTGAACTAATTTTTTCAGGTGAGGTACCTGGTAGTTCATATTGAAAAGAAGTGTTGAGCACATTTCTCTAAATAACAAAATAAATAACTTTTGTTATGTGCATATTTGCCGAAACCCCAATAGGAAATCATTATTATTAATTTCAGGCCTCCCTTATAACCCCCACTCCTGCCCGTCCCTAGAAATGTTAGTATGGCTTATTATAAGGAAGGCGTTAGTGCTAATACACATACTGAGTGTTTTATTTAGTTCGGTTGAGTCTTTTGTTCCAAATAAAATTGTTGTCTCCCGCTATAATTTTTAGCGTATAACGCCTTTATACTTCGGTATACGATGACAGTGTATATAAAAAAAAAGTTTCTCTAAATAACAAAATAAACAACTTTTGTTATGTGCCTATTTGCCGAAAATGCAATAGGAAACGAAATATCACTATTATTAATTTCAGGCCTTCCTTATAACCCCCACTCCTGCCCGTCCCTAGAAATGTTAATATAGCTTATTATAATGAAGGCGTTAGTACTAATTCACATACCGAGTTTGGTTTAGTTCGGTTGAGTCTTTTGTGCCAAATAAAATTGTGGACTCCCGCTATAGTTTTTAGCGTATAACTCATTTATACTTCCGTATACGGCAAAAGTGCATATAACAAAAGTTACTCTACATTACAAAATAAACAACTTTTGTTATGTGGATATTTGCTGAAAAAGCAATAGGAAACGAAATATCGCTATTTTTAATTTCAGGCCTCCCTAATAACCCCCACTCCTGTTCGTCTTAGGGAATATTAATATAACCTAAAGTCTAAGTTGGGCTAGTAGTAATATACATACCACGTTTCATGTAATTCGGTTTAGCCGTTTATGCGTGAAAAGGTAACAAACAAATAAACAAACAGACACGAAAGAAACAAAATGTAGTTATGGTGTCTATGACATGTAAAACGAAAAGTTATCGTGAAATGTCGGGGAAAAAATCAATGTACAGACAGAGGTTACAATTTTATATATATATATATATATATATATATATATATATATATATATATATATATATATATATATATATATATACATACATACATATAATTTTGAGCGGACCTCATTTTCGTCATCTCCTGGGTAGGATCGATGGACATTTGAAGAAATTTTTCGAAACTGGCGTCATGAGTAGGAGCTCAATATCTGATTTGCCTTAAGGCAAATGTGCTGAGTAGAGCGGTCCTATAGAGGAAGCCTGTCCAGCTTTCCTAGCCTCAGTTTAGTCAACCTACCACTCATTTAAGATCTCAATTCTGTCATCTCAACATAAAATTATGTTAACAAAGTTGATTACATTGTCTTTACAATACAAAAAGGGCACTCTCCAATAATTTTCGTGTTTTAATTCAATAAAGTATTAAATACATTTTAGGGGAAACAGGCATTTCCCATTAATTAATGTTTAGGAGATGGCAGTATACTTTGCTCTTCGTCCAACCTCTTATTGGAATTATTATACTTAAAAATTAACATAGATTTGAAAGAATTTATCAAGGTGAGGTACCAAGTTTAATAATTTCATACATTGAAAAGATTAATGACTACAACAATATTTCTATTCAAATTACTTGCTTTACGTATTATACGAAAAAATGTATGTAATAAAGTTACTCTTAATATCAAAATAACCGATTTTTGTTATAAGCATTTTTATAGAAAAATAAATAGGACATAAAATATCAGGCTTATTCGTTTCTCACCTCCATTACAATGTCCAAATGTTAATAGAGCTTATAATCTAGTAAGAGTTGGTGCTTACTCACATACTGATTTCCTTTCCTTGTGGCCTTTAAATTGTTGACCCCTTCTATAGTATTATTGTATATCTCGTTTGTGCATCGTTATATGACAAATACTTATATAACAAAAGTTACTTTAGTTGTCAAAATAAGATGATTTTGTTATGTGCACGTTTGCCAATAAACCAATAAAAAACGAAATATGGCGATTTTTCATTTCAGGCCTCCCTTCTAACCCTTAGTAATGTTCGTCTCTGAGAAGAAGAGTATTAGTATAGCCTAAAGTTTAACCTGGGCTAGGAGTATTACACGTGCAAAATGTCATAAAATTCGGGTCAGTAGTCAAGGCGTGAAAAGATGAACAGCGGATCTGGCAGACCGCATTTCATCCAGCCGACTTGGGTTGGCTTTTGACCAAAGAGGTTGTTGATGCTTAATAATTGAAAGTAATGACGATGTTTGTTTTAATTACAGCGAAGCATTAAATGACGTGCTTAAACTACGAGAATGACTTATACAACATTTATTATTTACTCTTTATTGATGTTATGTTCTCCCCCAGAAATATTTCGTTAAATATTGTTGCGAAAACTACTTACATGAAAAATTAACCAGAGTTGATCCCATATTTAAGATGTATGAAGTAGATGAAAGGAGCCGACTGATGGAAGGACCATTGCCGCCGGATGTCTCGCTCTTGTTTTTGATGGTAGCCCCCAGCTGGGCCCTTTTACAGCTCGCCCCGAGAATTTATTCAGTTTGTTCTCAGCTTCCTTCAAATGATTACCAGTGCGTTCAGTGCAGCTCTAGTGAGCAGTGCGTTTTAGTTGCAGTGCGGTAAAACGTTTTATGTGAAGAACAGTGTAGTGCCGCGTTTGAGTAAAGGACTGTGCAGTCCCGTGTTTTTGTGAACTTCAGTGATCGTAGTTACTAGGATAAATAGTAACCTAAAGACTTGAGACTGGAACGCAGTCATGATTTCCCGAGCCGTCTCTAGTATATAAATATATTTCATCACACATGGTAAGATGGATGAAACAGATTGTTTGAAATTACGCCACGAGTTTAAACATAAAAGGAGATAGGATGCGGGGAATCTGACAAAATCTTCAACGAAATAAAGGATTGTTTGGAGCTGTACGAAAGTAGAAGTGATTGATGAGCCACGAACGAAATGTTTTGGCAGAGCTTGCCAAGTAGCACCTGTTTTAAGAGTAATTTCTCTGGCTTATTCAAACTTAAAGGGAAAACGAAATTGTTGCAAATAAAGTAGAGTGTATGAAAGAATTTAAGCCTGCTTGTGCACTAGAATTATTAGATTTTCTTCGTTATTAAGATCCCTTTTATCGTTTAATTTTCTAGTCGAGTTGCTTGTACAAAGGAAGATGAAAATTATTTTAATATTCTTATGGGATACTACACGACAATTCTAATTAGCTAAACAGCTTCGCGCATCTTTCTAATATCTCCCTTTCCTTTCTATTCGCTGAATAAGCTTAATCAACTTTGTTATGAACATAACAGCCTTCCTGTTTCAGCCCCTTTGCCTAATCCTTTCTTTCTAAGTAATTAAGTAGCACGGTTAATGAATTATTCCAAACATAGTATGCTATTAGGTACGAAATGCGAGACGGACAAAGTCACATTCTGCCATCAGTCAACTTCTCATCGGAAGGTTATGGACGTTTTAGCATATTTTCCTTATGGTAAATCAGCTACTCAGGTCGTGCTCATGACAATATTTTCGAACATTTTTTTTCACATATCCATCGATCCTACCTAGGAGAAGACGAAAATGAAGTCCGTTCACAACTATATATATATATATATATATATATATATACACACGAGCCGTTAACGAACTTGATTTTTTCTTTTTACATAAAACGACTAAATATCGAGTTTGGTAACGATCAAACAACATTGTGACCCCTAGAGTGGTAAAAGACATATATATATATATACTAGCTAGGGTAGCCGGCTTCGCTGGGGAAATCATTGAGGGTATATTTATAGAAACGCTTCAATGTATACAATTATACTTCCTGCCTGGGCGTATTATTTTTCCATAAGGGTAACTGTGGAGACTTATAGAATAGAAAATTTAATTAAAAAGAGTAAATGAAAATGAGTTCCCAATCAATCCCTCTCTACAGTTTGACACACCGTGAATAAATCAAATCATTATCAAGGATAGCATTTATTATAATGAAATAGTATCTATAAAGCACATATTTTCTGTCCAATCCACTCCGAGCACACATAGTTTAGAAATAGTCGGTTATAAGTAGAAAGAAATTCCAATTAGTGCCAGCATTTAACAGGAAATAAGTTAATACAACTAACTGTGTGGGCGGGCCTCCGTGCGACTTTCCCTTCCACTTGAGATTTATAACCTCACTAATACGAATTATACATAGAACTACCATATAAGTCGAAAAACAACATGATTACGCCTATAACAAATAAACATTAATTAGTACTAATACAATTGATTACCCCCGCTATAGTTTTAGCGAATACCTCGTTTATACTTTGTTAAACGACAAAAGTGGATACATCAAAAGTTATTCTAATTAACAAATAAAAACCTTCTGTAATGTGCATGAGACAACAGGCTTCCCGGATAACCCCCCCCCCCTCCCCACGTGTCATCCACAGAAATGTTAACATAGCTTATTTTCATGAAGAAGTTACTGCTAATTCACATACCGAGTTTTGTTTAATTCGGTTGTTTTTTGCGCCCAATAAAATTATTGACTTCCGCTATAGGTTTTAGCGTATATCTCGTTTATACTTCAGTATACGAAAAAAGTATATATAACAAAGGTACTTTAAATAACACAATAAGCAACGTATGTTACGTGCATCCGTTGAAAAACCAATGGGAAACGGAATATAGCAATTTTTCATTTCAGGCTTCCCTTATAACCCCCACTCCCGTTTGAACCTATAAATTTTAATATAGCTTATAATCATGGATGAATTAATGCTAATTCGCATTCCGAGTTTTGTTAAATTCGGTTCAACCAATAAAATAGTCGACTCCCGCTTTCGTTTTTGGTGTATATCTCGTTTATACTATGTTGTAAAACGAAATTTAATATAATAAAAGATACTCTAAATAACAGAATAAACAATTTTTGTCATGAGCGTATCTGCCAAAAAAACGAACGAAATATCACTATTTTTAATTTCAGGCCTCCCTTATAACCCCCACTCCTGCTAGCCCCTAGAAATGTTGGTACGGCTTATTATCATGTAGGAGTTACTGCTAATTCACATACCGAGTTTTGTTGAACTCGGTCTCATTTATACCTATGTATACGATAAAAGTGTTCATAACAAAAGTTACTCTAAATAACAAAATAAACAACTTTTGTTATGTGCATATTTGCCGAAAACCCAGTAGGAAACGAAATATCGCTATATATAATTTCAGGCCTCTCTTACAGTCCGCACTCCTGCTCCTCCCTAGAAATGTTGGTACAGCTTATTATCATGGAGGAGTTAGTACTAACACACATACCGAGTTTTGTTAAGTTCCGTTCAATTGTAAGAGCCCATTATAACTGTCGGCCCCCGCATTCCTTTTTAGTTTATATCTCGTTTATATACTTTGTTATAAAACAAAAGTGAATAAAACAAACGTTACTTTAAATAATAAAATAAACAGCTTTTGTTATGTGCATAATTGCCGAAAAACCAATAGGAAACGAAATATCACTGTTAATTTCAGGCCTCCCTTACAATCCCGACTCCTGCTCGTCACTAGAAATAATGCTACAGCTTATTATCATAAAGGAGTCAGTGCTAATATACATATGAAGTTTTGTTTAGTTCGGTTGAGTCTTTGGTACCAAATAAAATTGTTAATTCTCGTTATAGATTTTAGCGTATAACTCATTTATACTTCCGTATACGGCAAAAGTGTATATAACAAAAGATGCTCAAACAACAAAATAACCAACTTTTGTTATCTGCATATTTGCATACCGAGTTTTATTTAGTTCGGTTGACTCTTTTGTGTCAAATAAACTGTTCACTTCCGCTCTAGGTTTTAGCGTATATCTCGTTTATAATTCGGTATACGAAAAAAGTGTTTATAAAAGAAGTTACTCTAAATAACAAAATAAACAACTTTTGTTATGTTCATATATGCTGAAAAGCCAATAGGAAACGAAATATCGCTATATTTAATTTCTGGCGTCCATATAACCCCCACTCCTTTTCGTCTCAGAGGATATTTATATAGCCTAAAGTCTAAGTTTTGTTAATAGTAATATACATACCAAGTTTCAAAAAATTCGGTACAGCCGTTTATGCGTGAAAAGGTAACAAACAAACTATATAATAATGTTTACGTTAGAACGGGAGTGGGGGTTATAAGGGAGGCCTGAAATACAAATTCGCGATATTTCATTGTCTATTTGTTTTCCGACAAACATGCACATTACAAAAGTTGTTTACTTTGTTATTTAGATTAACTTTTGTTTTATACATTTCTCCAGGAACAATGTGTGGAGAAAGCAATTTGCGTAGAAATAATGATATGCTTAACAATTCATTCCAATTTGAACTATGAGGTACCTCACCTGGAAAAATTAATTCAAATCTATGTTAATATTTTGTCTTTAATAACTGAAAGCTATGCATAATGCACAGTAGACGGGAAATATGACAATTTGGAGGACAGTGAAGACTTACATAAAAAATTAATTTTCTTATTACCAAATGCCAACAACGGGTATTAACCCTAAACACTGGGACGGGTAAAGGTCAAAATATTGTGCAAAGTAAAGCCTTGCCAAAAAAATACCATCACGATTCAGCCTCAAATCAATTCCAGTATATATATATATATATATATATATATATATATATATATATATATATATATACTATCTCATATACCCGGCTTCGCCCGGGAATTGATGTGTGGCTGAATCTTGATAGTAGTTTATTTGGCAAGGCTTTACTTTGCACAATATTTTGACCCTTACTCGTCCCAGTGTTTAGGGTTAATACCCGTTGTTGGCATTTGGTAATAAGAAAATTAATTTTTTATGTTAGTCTTCACTGTCCTACAAATTGTCATATTTCCCGTCTCCTGTGCATTATGCATAGATTTCAGTTTTTAAGGACAAAATATTAAAATAGATCGAATTAATTTTTCTATAATATAATATTTCTACGCAAATTACTTTCTCTGCACATTGTTCCTGGAGAAATGTATAAAACAAAAGTTAATCTAAATATCAAAGTAAACAACTTTTGTTATGTGAATGTTTGTCGAAAAACAAATAGACAATGAAATATCCCGAATTTTTATTTCAGGCGTCCCTAATAACCCAGACTCCCGTTCTAACCTAAAACTTTTAAGATAGCCAATAATCAGGGACGAATTAATGCTAATTGACATACCACGTTTTTTAAAGTTCGGTTTAATCGTTAGCGCCCAATGAAATAGTTGACTCCCGCTTTAGTACATAGTGTATATCTCGTTTATAATTCGGTATACGAAAAAAGTGTATATTACAAAAGTTACTCTAAATAACAAAATAAACCACTTTTGTTATGTTTATATTTGCCAAAAAACCAATAGAAAACGAAATACCGCTATATTTAATTTCTGGCGTCCCTTACAACCCCCACTCCTGCCCGTCCCAAGAAATGTTGGTATGGCTTGTTATAATGAAGGCGTTATTTCTAATACACGTACCGAGTTTTATTTAGTTCGGTTGATTCTTTTGTGCCAAATAAAATTGTTGACTCCTGCTATAATTTTTAGCGTATAACTCATTTATACTTAGGTATACGACGAAACTGTATATAACAAAAGTTACTCTAAATAATGAAATAAATAACTTTTGTTATGTGCATATTTGCCGGAAAACCAATAGGAAACGAAATATCGCAATTTTTAATTTCAGGCCTCCCTTATAACCCCCACTCCTGTTCATCTCAGAGGATATTAATATAGCCTAAAGTCTAAGTTGGGCAAGTAGTAATATACATACCAACTTTCATAAAATTCGGTTCAGCCGTTTATGCGTGAAAAGGTAACAAACATACACGAAAGAAACAAAATGCAGTTATGGTGTCCATGACATGTGAAACGAAAAGGTATCGTGAAAATTCGCCAAAAAAATCAATGTACAGACAGAGGTTACAATTTTATATATATATATATATATATTAATTTTTAACGGACCTAATTTTCGTCATTTCCTGGGTAGGATCGATGGTCATTTGAAGAAAGTTTTCGAAAATCGCGCCATGAGTACGACCTCAGTAGCTGATTTCCCTTAAGGGAAATCTGCTAATTATAACTGCTATCCATGATTATGATTTGAATTATTCCCTGTGTGTCAAACAGTGGAGAGGGCAACTTATGGAAAAAAATTGTTTTCCATAAGTTGCCCAACGGACCCTTACGAGAAAAAATGAGCCCAGACGGGAAGAGCAGAATAGAATATTTCCGTCTCAAATGATTTCCCCTGCGAAGCCGGGTACATTGGCTAGTATATATATAAAATTGTAACCTCTGTCTGTACATTGATTTTTTTCACGAAATTTTACGATAACTTTTCGATTCACATGTCATAGACACCATAACTGCATTTTGTTTCTTTGGTGTCTGTTTGTTTGTTTGTTACCTTTTCACGCATAAACGGTTAACCGAATTTTATGAAACTTGGTATGTATATTACTACTAACCCAACTTAGACTTTAGGCTATGTTAATATTCTCTAAGATGAACAGGAGTGGGGGTTATAAAGTAGGGCTGAAATTAAAAATAGCAATATTTCGTTTCATAATGCATTTTCGGCAATTATGCACATAAAAAAAGTTGTTATTTTGTTATTTGGAGTAACTTTTGTTATATACACTTTTGTCGTATACCTAAATATAAATGAGTTATACGTTAATAACTACTGCGGAAGTCAACAATTTTATTTGGCACAAAAAACTCAACCGAACTTAACCAAACTCGGTATGTGAATTAGCACTAACGCCTTCCTTATATAAAGCCATACTAACATTACTAGCGATGGGCAGGAGGGGGGAGGGTTATAGGGGAGACCTGAAATAAAAATTCGCCATATTTCGTTTCCTATTGGTTTTTTGGCAAATATGCACATGACAAAAGTTGTTTATTTTGTTACTCTTAAACGTTTGTAATATTATTTTTGTCGTATAATATAGTATAAACGTGATATCCGCTTAAAACTATTGCGGGAGTCAACAAATTTTTTTTATTATTTATGAACATCCACTTTTTGCAACTGAGGCTAATCGGGACGGGTTGTCTACAGGTTACCATCCTTTTCTAGCCAGGGTGGGACTTAGGGTGTTATTCAATGAATTCCGTCACTAAATAATTTCCTTTTCCCAAGCACGAATCAAACTCGCCACTCTAGGTTTACCATTTGAGAATTAGGTCAACGATTCAACTCACATGGCTAACCTGAGCCCCGTCAAGAAATTTATCATAACTCATTAGTGTTTTTAATATAGGCATATTATGACAAATCATTTTATGGTTTTAGAGTTATATGATTTTTCTAACTCTTATTTGAATGAGGGAAATAACAAATCTCCGCCCCCTCCCCTTCTCAATTGTTTTTTATTTTAATTAGAAAATATATCATTATTTATTTCCAATATAAAATCAAATTATAAGAGCATGTCGATTATTTCATTTTTATAGTGCATTATTTAACAAAGTCATGCTGAATTCGCACATCGTGTGATAGCGGAAGTTGTGCGGAATCGAATTCTTAAATTGTTGAATAAATTATCTCATTTGCTCCGATATGTTGACGATATTGAAATGTCTATGTACTATCTATAACTATTAAACGCTACTTGGTAATGCCATTATAACAAAAGACGTACGTTTAAACTCTAGATGATTTGAGTTTACAGGGAGAACTACAATCTCTTTTCCTCAACGGAGGCTAACACAGTTAATTGTGTTAAATTATTTTCTGCGAAATGATACAATAGAATGGCATACTACTCATATTTACTACTACGTATACAACTAAGCTCACAATCTTGTATTGGTATCTGATAGGAAATATGTACATTATAGGTAATATTTAATTCTAATAAACGCTAACCATGCTTATGATTTGAATTATTCACAGTGTGTCGAACAATGGACAGGGGATTGCCTGGGGACTTATTTTCATTTATTCTTCAAAACTAAAATTTCTATTCTCTAAGTCCCCTGCCTAACCCTCACGGGAAAACTATACGCCCAGACGGGAAGTGTAGTTGTACACATTGAAGCACTGCCAAAAATGAAAATCAACGTTCGCTCATACGATTTCCCGAGCGAAGCCGGGTACCTTAGCTAGTATATATATTATATATATATATATATATATATATATATATATATATATATATTTGTCTTCTACCGCTCTAGTGGTCACAATGTTCTTTGATCGTTCCCAAACTCGATATTTATTCGTTTTATGTAAAAAGAAAAATCGAGTTCGTTAACGGCTGAAATCGGATAAATGGGAAGGGGGGGGGGGGGTTAGCAGCGGAGAATTTTGAAAATTCAAAATATCTCCGTTACTATACGTGAAAACGTGTGCAGAATAAATCGTATATCAAATTAAATTTACTATAAATATTGTTATATACATTTATTCTCTATCTTGAATATTAACTGATATATTTGCATTTTTATTAAGTGCAACGGACGAGCTATGGCCGCATCTAATCCTTCCTAGCTAGTTCAGCCGTTTCCGGAACTATTCAACACTCGTTTGAAGATTTCTCTCTTGTATAACTTTACGTGGGAAATCTGCTTAGTTTACGCAGCACCTGCGTGACGGACTTTTAAGTTCTTGGACTACTAAAATTTGATTGATTGAGAACAAAATTATTCTGATTCATTATAAATTACAGTACTAGATATAGAAAATAGTTTTCATCAAAACTAATATGTTATATTCTGATATATTTCAGTAATTGTTTTTCTTCCCTGTGAGAGGTGGCAGACCTGTTTGTTTACATTTCAGACGCTTCCCGTCCGGAAATTATTGGCATATCTGAACGATTTATTCTTACCGCTTGTATTTATTCATTAATCTTCAAGGTGGTGATTTATTACAAGACATTAAACATTTTTGAAATTGCCCCTGTCTATTCTCCCCCCCTCCATTCCGATTTCAGCCACTATTGCGCTACATTGCGACTGCTAGAGCGTTAACAGACAAATATATATATATAATTTTAACGGAACTAATTTTCATACACAAATATGCTTCAAATCACAAACATAAATATTTCGAGGTAATTGAAAAATCATTTCAGGAGTAAAACTCTCTAACGGACTGCGAGAACGTATTTCCGCCAATTTCAATTATGATCTAAAGTGTTGACTGAAACGGTTAAATATCGAGTATTTTCGAGGGTGTATATATATATATATATATATATAATGTGTGTGTGTGTGTGTGTGTGCACTTCAAATGACGGTATCGGAAATCCCTTTCCTTCTGATACTGAAATTGAATTTATCACATATCTGATTTTATTTTTCATTTCTTCAATATTCTCCGACCTTTTCTGTTAGAGATGCCTGTGAGCGTCCCCTATAGAAAATAATCCATTACTGTTATTCGGGGATCGGGGGTTTTTAGCCCCCCCCCCTTTTTTTTTTTTTCCTTTCCTTTTCCCCCCCCCCCGGGTTTTTAAACCCCCCTTTTTTTTTCCCCCCCTTTTGGGGGGGGGGTTTTTCCCCCCTCTCCCTTTTTTGGGCCCCCCCCCCCCCTTTTTTTCCCCCCCCCCCCCCCCCTTTCCCTTTTCCCCCCACCCCACCCCCCCCCCCCCCCCCCCCAAAACCCCCCCCCCCCCACAAACCCCCCCCCCCCCCCAAAAACCCCCCCCCCCCCTTTTTTCCCCCCCCCCCCCCCATTTTTTTAAACCCCCCCCCCCAAAAAAAAAAAACCCCCCACCCCCTCCCCCCCCCAAACCCCCCCCCCAATTTAAAACCCCCCCCCCCTTTTCCCCCCCCCCCCCCCCCCCACCCCCCCCCCCAAAAAAAAAAAAAAAAAAAAAAACCCCAACCCCCCCCCCTCCCCCCCCCCCCCCCCCCTCCCCCCTTTTTTTTCCCCCACCCCCCCACCCTCCCCCCCCCCCCCACCCCCCCCCCCCCCCCCCCCCCCCCCCCCCAAAAACCGCCAAAAAAATAAATTTTTAAAAATTTTCCCCCCCCGCCCCCCTCCCCACTCCCCCCCCCCCCCCCCCCCCCCCCCCCCCAAAAAACCCCCCCCCCCTCCCTTTTTTTTAAAAAAACCCCCCCCCCCCCCCCTCCCCCCCCCCCCCCCTTTTTTTTAAAAAACCCCCCCCCCTCCCCCCCCCCCCCCTCCCCCCCCTTTCCCTTTTCCCCCCCCCCCCTTTTTTAAAAAAAAATTTAACCCCCCCCCCCCTTTCCCCCCCCCCCCGCAACCCCCCCCCCCCCCCCCCCCCCCCCCACCCAAAAAAAAACACCCCCCCCCCTTTTCCCCCTCCCCCCCCTCTTTTCCCCCCCCCCCCCCCCCCTTTTTTTTTTTTTTTCCCCCCCCCAAATTTTTTTTTTTCCCCTTTTTTTTCCCCCTTCCCCTTTTTTTTTCCCCCGGGGGGGGTTCCCCCGGTTTGGCCCCCCCCCCCCGGGGTTTTTTAATTTTCTCTCTCTCTCTCCCTCCCCCCCCCCCTCTCCCCCCCCTCCCCCCCCCCTTTTTTCCCCCCCCCCCCCCCCTCTTTCCCCCCCCCCCCCCCTTTTCCCCCCCCTTTTTTTTTTTTTTCCCCGGGGGCCCCCCCCCCCCCCTTTTTTCCCCTCCCCCTCTCTCTTTTTTTTTTTTTTTTTTTTTTCCCCCCCCCAACTAAATTTAAAAACCCCCCCCCCCCTTTTCCCCACCCCCCTCCCCCCAAAAAAAAAAAAAAAAAAAAAAAAAAAAACCCCCTCCCACCCCCCCCCCTCACCCCCCCGTTTCCCCCCCCACCCCCCCCCCCCCCCCCCCAAACCCCCCCCCCCCCCCGCCCCCCCAAAAAAAAACCCCCCCCCCCCCCCCAAACCCCCCCCCCCCCCCCCCCCCTTTTCCCCCCCCCCTTTTTTTTCCCCCCCCCTTTTTTTTTTCCCCCCTTTTTTTTTTTTAAAAAAAACCCCACCCCCCCCCCCCC
Organism: Riptortus pedestris; assembly: GCA_019009955.1. NCBI lineage: Eukaryota > Metazoa > Arthropoda > Insecta > Hemiptera > Alydidae > Riptortus > Riptortus pedestris. Next base: position 426,116 of record CM032233.1, read on the forward strand.
CCCACCCCCCCCCCCCCCCCCCAAAAAAAAACCCCCCCCCCCAAAAAAAAACCCCGCCCCCAAAAAACCCCCCCCCCCCCCCCCCAAAAAAAAAAAAAAAAAAAACAAAAAAAACCCCCCCCCCCCCCCCACCCCCCCCCCCCCCCCCCCCCCCAAACCCCCCCCCCCAAAAAAAAAACCCCCCCCCTTTTTCCGTCCCCCCCCCCCCCCCCCGTTTTCCCCCCTTTCCCCCCCCCCCCTTTTTTTTTCCCCCCCCCTTTTTTTTTTTTTCCCCCCCCTTTTTTTCCCCCCACCCCCCCCCCCCCCCCCCGGGGGGGGGGGGGTTTTTGGGGGGGGCCCCCCTTTTTTTTAAAATTTTCCCCCAATTTTTCCCCCCCCTCTCCCCCTTTTTTTTCCCTTTTTCCCCCTCCCTCCCCTCTCCCCCCCCCCTCCCCCCTCTCTTTTTTCCCCCCCCCCCTTTTTCTCCCTTTTTTCTCTCTCCTCTCCCCCGGGGGGCCCCCTTTTTTTCCCCTTTTTTCCCCCCCTCCCCCCCCCCCTTTTCCCCCCCAACCCCCTTTTTCCCCCCCCCCCCCCCCTTTTTTTTTTTTTTTTTTTCCCCCCCCCCCCCCCCCCCCCCCCCCCCCCTTTTTCCCCCCCCCCCTTTTTTTCCCAAAAAAAATTTTTAAAAAAAAATTTTTTCCCCCCCCTTCCCCCCCTTTTTTTTTTTTTCCCCCCCCCCCTTTCTTTTTTTTTTCCCCAACCCCTTTTTTTTGGGGGGGGGGGGGGGGGGGGGGGGGCCCCTTTCCCCCGGGAAAAAAGGAAAATTTTTCCCCCCCCCCCTTTTCTTTTCCCCTCCCCTTTTTCCCCCCCCCCCCCTCCTTTTTTTTCCCCCGCACCCCCCCCCCCCCCTTCCCCCCCCCCCCCCCCCCCCCCCCCCCTCTCTTTTTTTTTTATAAAATTTTTTAAACCCCCTCCCCCCCCCCCCCCCCCCCTTTTTTTTTAAAAAAAGCCCCCCCCCCCCCCTCCCCCCCCCCCCCCCCCTCCCCCCCCCCCAAAACCCCCAACCCCCCCCCCCCAACCCCCCCCCCCCCCCCCTCCTCTTCCCCCCCCCTCCTTTTTCCCCCCTTTTTCCTCCCCCCCCCTTTTTCCCCCCCTTTTTTCTCTTTCCTCTCTTTTTTCTCTCTCTCTTTTCCCCCCCTCCCTCTTCCCCCAAACCCCCTTTTTTTTTTTTTCCCCCCCCCCCCCCCCCCCCCTCTTTCCTTTTTTCCCCCCCTCTCTCCCCCCCTTTTTTTTTTTTTTTTTCCCCCCCCCCCCCCCCCCCCCTTTTTTCCCCCAAATCCCTCTTTTTTTTCTCCCCCTTTTTTTCTCTCCCCTCTCCCCCCCTCTTTCTCCCCCCCTTTTTTTTT
>CM032233.1:432500-502500 GCA_019009955.1 Riptortus pedestris
CCTTGTTTTGATCTAAGTAATAGGCGATCTCGACAGCCAGACGCCTTTCTGAACACTTCCTCCTCGTTTTTGCAAGGTGCTCTCGGTCTCGTGGGTTTGCAGATAAAACCCCCCCATCAACTAAAATGGCGGGTCCCGGCGCCCAGGGTAGCGGCTCTGTACTCATTACCATTTGAAGACATTTCCATATTATATAAAAACTCGCGCAGAGGCAAATCACAACCCAAAAGCCCACTTATAGTACGAAGTCAGGTTTTTTTTCCCTCGGTGTAGGTTTCCTGTCCTCGATTAGTTGGTTAGTCATATTTTTACCAATACTGGGATCGACCCGCTTGTGTATGTTAGTCGCTGCCACCGTTTAACGTTAGTCTCACTGTATACTAATGGTTAATTCTTTTTTTTTTTTCTTTTTCTTTTTTGATTATACCGAGGTTCGGGGGGCAAGTTTTACTTGTCGAAGCTGCCAAATGTTTTTTGGTTTAGACCTCGAAAAAAGCTCTGCTGTTTCCGTCCCCCCACCCCCCCCCCCCCCCACCCCCCCCCCCCCCCACCCCCCCCCCCCCCCACCCCCCCCCCCCCCCACCCCCCCCCCCCCCCACCCCCCCCCCCCCCCACCCCCCCCCCCCCCCACCCCCCCCCCCCCCCACCCCCCCCCCCCCCCACCCCCCCCCCCCCCCCCCCCCCCCCCCCCCCACCCCCCCCCCCCCCCACCCCCCCCCCCCCCCACCCCCCCCCCCCCCCACCCCCCCCCCCACCCACCCTCCCCCAGCCCCCCCCCCCCCCCCCCCCCCACAACACCCCCCCCCCCCCCACCCCCCCCCCCCCCCACCCCCCCCCCCCCCCACCCCCCCCCCCCCCCACCCCCCCCCCCCCCCACACCCCCCCCCCCCCCCCCCCCCCCCCCCACCCACGCCCACACACCCCACCCCCCCCCAACCCCCCCCCACCCCCCTCCCACACCACCCCCCACCCCACCCACCCACCACCCCCCCCCCCCAGCCCCCCCCCCCCCCACCCCCCCCCCCCACTTATCCCCTACCTATACTCTACATACCCCCACCCCTACCTATACTGTACATACCCCAACCCCTACCTATACTGTACATACCCCCACTCCTACCTATACTGTACATACCCCAACCCCTACCTATACTGTACATACCCCAACCCCTACATATACTGTATATACCCCATCCCCTACCTATAGTGTACATACCCCAACCCCTACCTATACTGTATATACCCCCACCCCTACCTATACTGTACATACCCCAACCCCTACATATACTGTATATACCCCATCCCCTACCTATACTGTACATACCCCAACCCCTACCTATACTGTATATACCCCATCCCCTACCTATACTGTATATACCCCCACCCCTACCTATACTGTACATACCCCAACCCCTACCTATACTGTACATACCCCAACCCCTACATATTCTGTATATACCCCATCCCCTACCTATACTGTACATACCCCATCCCCTACCTATACTGTACATACCCCAACCCCTACCTATACTGTATATACCCCATCCCCTACCTATACTGTATATACCCCATCCCCTACCTATACTGTACATACCCCATCCCCTACCTATACTGTATATACCCCATCCCCTACCAATACTGTATATACCCCAACCCCTAGATATACTGTAGATACGCCAATCCACACCCATTCTATATGTACTTATAACCTACACCCATACTTTATATACCCTTAACTCCTACATTTGCTCTATATACTCCAACCCCTACCTATTGTGTATATACCCAATCCCCTACGAATACTGTATATACCCCAACCCCTACCTATACTGTACATACCCCAACCCCTACCTATTGTGTATATACCCCATCCCCTACCTATACTGTATATACCCCAACCCCTACCTATACTGTACATACCCCCACCCCTACCTATACTCCACATACCCTTACCCCTATCTATACTGTACATACCCCAAACCCCTACCTATTGTGTATATACCCCATCCCCTACCAATACTGAATATACCCCAACCCCTATGTATACTGTAGATACGCCAATCCACACCCATTCTATATGTACTCATAACCTACACCCATACTTTATATACCCTTAACTCCTACATTTGCTCTATATACTCCAACCCCTACCTATACTGTACATACCCCCACCCCTACCTATACTGTATATACCCCATCCCCTACCTATACTGTACATACCCTATCCCCTACCAATACTGTATATACCCCAACCCCTATGTATACTGTAGATACGCCAATCCACACCCATTCTATATGTACTCATAACCTACACCCATACTTTATATACCCTTAACTCCTACATTTTCTGTATATACCCCAAACCCTACCTATATACCTGTATTTATTTATGGGTACCTTTGGATTTGACAGATGTATCTGGCGCATATCAGGACTACTGTTATGGAGGAAAAGAAGAAATAATCTGGCACACAAGGGCGGCGTAAACTAAGCAGATTTCCCACTTGATGGCTAATCATCTCACCGTCTACTCTGACTGAAAACAAGAAAGTATGAATTACTGGATTAATATTTGTAGCACGGAAAATTGCAAAGGACAACAATTGTAGAGCTTCAGTAGTTTAGCAATATTGGTAATATAACATTTTACAATTCGGCTCTTAATGGCGAAGCTAATTTAAATTTTCGAAATTACCCCCCTCTATTGGTTTTAGCGGTTGACCAACATGATATTTAGTTTTACAAGAAACGCTAATGTATATAGTTTGATAACGATAAAATAAAAATTTTGACCACTTGAGCGGTAGCACATATATATATATATATATATATATATATATATATATATTTATATATATGCTACCGCTCAAGTAAGCAAAGCAACAAACAATCGAACCACTGGAGAAGATAGCCGAAGTCCTCACAATGAAAATATTCCCCAGCGATGCAGCTTGAAAAATAGTCGAATATGGGTATATATATATATATATATATACTAGTTCAGATACCCGGCTTCGCCCGGGAATTGATTCGAGGCTGAATGGTGATGGTATTTATTTGGCAAGGCCTCACTTTGCACACTATTTTGACATTTACCCGTCCCAGTGTTTAGTGCTTATACCCGTCGTTGCTGTAGATTTGTTAATAATAAAATTAATTTTCTATGTAAGAATTCACTGTCGTCCATATTGTCATATTTCCCGTCTCCTGTGCATTATGCATAGATTTGAATTATTAAGGACAAAATATTAACATAGATTTGAATTAATTTTTCCAGGTGAGTTACCTGGTAGTTCATATTGGAAAAGATTGCTGAGCATATCAATATTTCTACAGAAATTACTTGCTTCATACATTGTTCCCGAAAAAATGTATAAAACAAAAGTTACTCTTAATAACAAATTAAACAACTTTTGTTATGTGCACATTTGTCGAAAAACAAATAGAAAATGAAATATCGCGAATTTTTGTTTCAGGCCTCTCTTATAACCCCCACTCCCGTTCCAACCAAATATAGCTTATAACCATGGAAGAATTAATGCTAATTCACATACCCAGTTTTGTTAAGTTCGGTTCAATCGTTAGTGCCCAATAAAATAGTTGGCTCCCGCTTTAGTTTATAGTGTATTTCTCGTTTATACTGTGTTATAAGACAAAAGTGAATATTACAAAACTTACTTCAAATAAAAAAATAAACTACTTTTGTCATGTGTATATTCGCAGAAAAAACAGTATAAAACGAAATACCGCTATTTTTAAATTTAGGCCTCCCCTGCAACCTCCATTCCTGCCCGTCCCTAGAAATGTTGGTATGGCTTATTATAATGGAAGCGTTAGTGCAAATACACGTACCGAGTTTTATTTAGTTCGTTTGATTCTTTTGTGCCAAATAAAATTGTTGACTCCCGCTATAATTTTTAGCGTATAACTCATTTATACTTAGGTATACGACGAAACAAACAAACAGACACCAAAAAAACAAAATGCAGTTATGGTGTCTATGACATGTGAAACGTAAAGCTATAGTGAAATTTCGCGAAAAAAATCAATGAACAGACAGAGGTTACAATTTTATATATATAGACTAGCTCAGATACCCGGCTTCGCTTGGGAATTCATTTGTGGCTGAATGGTGATGGTATTTTTTTGGCAAGGCTTTACTTTGCACAATATTATGACATTTACCCGTCCCAGTGTTTAGGGTTACTATCCGTCTTTTCTGTGGATTTGTTAATAATAAAATTATTTTTTTATGTAAGACTTCACTGTCCTCCATATTGTCATATTTCCCGTTTCCTGTGCATTATGCATATATTTGAATCATTAAGGACAAAATATTAACATATATTTGAATTAATTTTTCCCGGTGAGGTACCTGGTAGTTCATATTGAAAAGAATTGTTGAGAAAAATTCTCTAAATAACAAAATAAACAACTTTAGTCATGTGCATATTTGCAGAAATCCACATAGAAAACGAAATACCGCTATTTTTTATTTCAGGCCTCCCTTACACCCCCCACTCCTGACCGTCCCTAGAAATGTTGGTATGGCTTGTTATGATGAATGCGTTAGTCCTAATACATTTATACTTAGGTATACGACGAAAGTGTATATAGCAAAAGTTACTTCAAATAACAAAATAAACAACTTTTTTATGTGCATAATTGCCGAAAATGCAATAGGAAACGAAATATCGCTATTTTTAATTTTAGGCCTCGCTTATAACCCCCACTCCTGTTTGCAACAGAGAATATGAACATTGCCTAAAGTCTAAGTTGGGTTAGTAGAAATATACATACCAAGTTTCATGAAATTCGGTTCAGCCGTTTATGCGTGAAAAGGTAACAAACAGACACGAAAGAAACAAAATTCAGTTATGGTATGTATGACATGTGAAACGAAAAGTTATCGTAAAATTTCGCGAAAAAAATCAATGTACAGACAGAGGTCACGATTTTATATATATATATATATATATATATATATATATATATATATATATATAGATATAGATATAGATGTATCATTTTGAACGGACCATATTTTCGTCAGCTCCTTGGTAGCTTCGATGGATATTTGAGGAAAGTTATCGTAAATCGTGTCATGATTAGAATCACAATAGCTGATTCCTCTTAATGGGAATCTGTTAAAAGGGAATCTGTTAGGTTAGATTCTCAGAACTGATAGGAAAATTTATTATTCATGGAAGCAGTGTTGTGCAATGTCATCCTACATACCTTATGATGTGCGACATATTTTTAAAATGATATGCCTTGTGAAATGAAATTCTTGTTTGGTAACAAATGTTCTTGAAAAAAATGTCTTTGTTTTTCGCAAAATCTTTTCATCCAATTTTATATGGTTGCTGTCCTCAATAGCCTAGTCATCTACAAGAGTACCACTTCTCTTTCTCCGAAAACTCTGCTTTGAAATGAAAACAGATCTATCCTTTTACTATTCCTGAGTCGGATTGGAAAGTGGCCGAGCACTACGATAAATCAGAATTTCCTTGTTTCGATTCTTCAGCTTTACCTTCAATATTCTGCCGAGGAATTTTGTCTGTTGTCATTCTATCTTCACTCTTCTCACATTCTTGAAGATGTAATAAATGCTTTCCAAGGATAGAAATAGCTAATAAAAGCACAAATTTAATATCAAGTGATAAAAATAAATGGGACTTTCTCCAATCTACCTCTGAATTTACTTTTTCCATGAGCAATAAATTTTCCCAACACTACGAGTTATAATGAAAAGAAAATCGTTTAGTGAGCAGGGTTCCATTCTTTTTGTGTTCGGAATAGAAGTTCAAAGCTTTACTATAATTAGCTGACAATGTTTCGGATAATGTAGTAATGACAGGTCACCTCTCAAAATGTTTCCAATTACTTATAAACTTTTTAACTCAGATACAATATTTTGACATGAAACTGAATCGAAAAGTGGCCCTAATATATGTCAGTAATTGGCTTAAAATAGAAATTTCTATATTTTACATACTGAGTTATCAGATTAAAAATTCTGACTGGAAAAATTTCGATTTTAGTTTAGAGATTTCATTTTCTCCGGAGAATTCAGTTGATTTACTTCTGTCTAAAAATATCCATTTTCGTTTACTTGTTTTATTAAGTAATGAGAAGTCATTCTAAAGTGTTCCTATCGATATATAATACAGGGTGTTTTGAAAAGTATATATCCATTACAAAGTATTATTTTGTCAAAACTATCGATCGCTGTGCCTCGACTTGACTATTGGAGAAACGAATACATAATCTAGTTTATTGTGGAGTTGATTTTGGAGGACTACGCTGGAAATCAGTTTGAATTCGTGCAACATTTCCTTGAGGAACATGAGGGCGGGCAGGAGCCTTCCTTTACTTACACATCCTATATATATACAATGTTCGTAGGATCAATTAGCCACCTTAACCTAAAACGACTTTGTACTGTAATCACGGAATTGAACTGTATTAGAGAACACCAAATGATTTCAGCTGTGAAGTAGCCATTTTATTAGCATATTTCCCTTAAGAGAAATCAGCTATTCAGGTCGTACTCATGACGCAATTTTCAAAAATTTTCTTCATATGTCCATCAATCCATATATATATATATATATATATATATGTATATATATATATATATATATTAAAACGCTTTAGCGGTCGTAATTTTTGTCTGATTGTTACCAAACTTGATATTTATTAAAATTGTATGGAAACAATCATATTAAAAATTAAATTTGATATAAATATTGTTATATACATTTATTCTCTATCTTGAATATTAACAGAGATATTTGCCTTTTTATTAAGTTCCTTTTAAGAAAACGGATAAGATGAGATTGGCTATGTTCGGTTCTGTTCTGCTCTTGTTGGTTTTGATCGTGAGATTCGGCCGAAAGTTAGTTCGGCCATTTGCGCAACTGTTCGGCTCTCGTAAAATTCCTTTAGAGACTGGTGTAAGCTTCTACTTTGTGACATATTAGCAATTATTCATTATAAATTACAATACTGGATATAGTAAATAATTTGCAATACAGTTAATATGATATATTCAGATATATTTAAGTAATTGTGTTTTTTTCCGGTGAAGAATATGGCTGTCTGTTCAACTCTGAGTGGTTGGCAGACCTGTTTGTCTACAAGCCGTTTCCGTTGGGAGCTTATTAAAATTAACTAAAAGATTTCTGATTACCGTTTGTATTTACTCACGGAGGTGTTAAGTGACACCAGTATGCAGATTTCTCTGGGAAATCTGCTTAGTTTACGTAGCGCCTGCTTGACGGTCTTTATAAAATATGACGGTTGCCAAGCAAAACACATGTCAACTGACATCTAGTGGCTACAATACAAACTATACTATGTATTCGCTTCTCCAATAGTCGAGCCGAGGTGCTCCCATCGATAGTTTGGACTAAATAATACTCTCTAATTCATATATTACTTTTGAAACACCCTATACAATTGGCGTTAATTCCATTTGAAAGAATTCCCTCTTAAAAATTTGTTGTCAGCCTTGTTATGGCATTCTGTAATTATTGAGAGTTTGCAATATAATAATTATGATGTAATGTAAACTTATCACACAGTTTTATGCTTTGGGTTGAGTCGATCGAAAAATACCTGTTCCTTTTTGCTACATCGTTCCATCCTTTAAAGGGATCTATGTTAGGTTGATCTTCCCCTAGTAGGAAAGTATAGCTGGTAACGATGGCAAACTTACCACCAGCCATTTGCAGCTACAGATCAATTGAGAAAGAATAGTTCTATTGATAAGGGCAGGTATTATTAAAATAATTTAAATATGATTTTTTTTTTGTTTAAGGTGCTTTTATATTTGATATTAATTTAAATAGTTAAGGTACTTATCGATTATCGGGAGGCCACCCATTTAAAGACGATTCTTAAATCATTTAAAAAAAAAAACGTCAAGCCCGGGGCTGCGTTAACTAAGCAGATTTCCCAGGTGCATCACGTACTTGCATTCGTCTCAAAACTGAAAAGTTCAATGAGAACATTATTTAGTATTTAGGCTTCAAATAAAGTGCTTCACAATATAACAGCTTATTGTTGATATACCATGCGTAGGGGGGGGGTTACTGAAGGCCGAAAACTAACAAATGCAAATATCTCGGTTAATAATCAATGTAATGAACAAACGCACATAACAACATGTATGTAAGATTACATTTGCAATAAGATTGCTACTATACAATTTCTCGATCCAACGCGAAATAACAAAGAATTTTAGAAATTCCCCCTCTATTCCGTTAACGAACTCGACCTTTATTTTTACATACAACGTATAAATAACGAGTTTGGTATCGATCAGATAAACATTGCTACCCCTAGAGCGTTAAAAGATATATATAAAATTTTGAATTGACCCCATTTTCGTCATCTCCAATGCATGATCGATGGACATTTGAAGAAATTATTTGAAAATCCTATCGTGAGTACCACCCCAATATCAAAATAACACTTCTAGAATTTATTCGAATGACAAAATATATGAGAAAATGTAATTATAAATCAGAGTTAGACCACAACTGAACTATGTCGGTTTGCATAAAGCGGTCGTTGACTCTGGGAGGTAGCTGTCCAAGTGGTGTAATAATAAACCATCTCCAAGTATTGCTAGTAAACGACCACTCATTTTGTGATAACAAAAGAAACAGATTGACTAGGATAACCTAGTCAAGTATGAACAACCTATGCAATAACACTGAATAGCGACAACCGGTTTCGAACCAGTAAATATTTTATCTGTAAATAATGAGTGGCCTCCTGTTAGCCATTTTGTCATTTATAAATTCTAGAAGAGTTGTTTTAAATAATAAAGTGATTTTCTTTTAATTATGATTTAATAATCTTCTTTAAAAGGGTGGCCTCCCGATAATTGAAAATTACCATAGTTTATTTCAAATTTCCTCTTACAAGTGATGCTTCCTTTGTCTATTACTTGGCTAACATTAAAATTCAATCTATGTATAATCTTATCTGAATTGCCTGATAATCTTATATTTCAATATTAATGCATATTACTATTAAAGAAACAAAGTGTTAATATTATTGTAGACCTGCGGCAATAAACTGTGTGACAGGTTTACATTATACAAACGATATCCGAATATTTTAAACCAAAGAACAATTGGACATCTAAAGTAAAACACAATGGAAAAAATTCATCTTTGTAGTATTGTTTCGATATCTATTGGGATTGAGATAATACCATGAAGACCTTTCGTTATTTCAACCTGATTTTGGAAATCATCGCCCAGCTCACGTAATCGATTTTCTAAGAATTCAGTTGGATATTATTAATTTTGTCACAAATTAATTTCACACAGAATAATTGATAGGTTTAAGCAGTTAGTAAGTAGGCTTCATGGTGTTTGCTCCCACTAGAAAAAAAAATAAGAAAACAAAGGATAAATAAGGACACTAAATCAATTTTCATTATTTATCTTGTAAGATTTTTTTTTTTAATTTAGTAAAATAGAGGGTACGAATATAAATACAAACAAAAGAAATGCCCCTCGGAGTAAAAGCACGAACTACTCTCATCAACCTCGTACACTGATGACCCCATCGTCCATTTGATTCGTAGTAAGAATCCTAAGTAAAGAAAGTCCGTCACGCAGGGGCAGAATAACTAAGCAGATTTCCATCCTGACGATCAATAATAAATAAATCTACATACTGCTAACAAAATACCACCGTGAATATTAAGTGAAAAAATACAAACCATAATATGGAAACTGCAGATGGGAAGCGTCTGAAATGGAAACGAACAGGTCTGCCATCCTCACACCGGTAATAAAAACAATTACTGAAATATATCAGAATACAACATATCAATTTTAAGAAAAACCATATACTATATCTAGTACTGTAATTTATAATGAATCAGAATAATTTTTGTCTCAATCAATCAAATTTTAATAGTCTAAGAACTAGAACGGCAGTCTCGGTCTGGTTCCCGGCGGGAGAGATGTTATTCAGCTCCCGCTTGTCATTCTTATCACCCTATCCTCGTAAGTAAACTATATATAATTGTATAACTAACACAACTGGCCGTCTCACAATCTCCTTAACCGTAAGCGTCAATATCTTTAAAAAAAACAAAAAAAAAAAAAACATGGCCAACAAGAAAAGGAAATTAGACTTTCAAACGGATCCTCTCGGTTTCCCAGAGCATCTGCACGCCAAGCACATGAGCAGGAAAATCCCTGACTCTTCTTACTTGTTTCCCTAGGGTTCTGCCCCAAGCCTCTTTCGTTCCCAAGTACCTGGTTGTTTCGAGAAGGGGAGAAGATGACCTTAAAAGGGTATCCCCCTTCCTAGTATACAGAGACTTAAAGTAGGTAGTAGAGGAGTGCAGGAGCCTGAACAAGCTGAGAGATGGTACCATTTTGATAGAAACCAAGGAACCTTTACAATCGAATAAACTATTAGACTGCAAATCCCTCTTCGGCGTCGATATAGACGTTACTCCCCATAAAAGTTTAAATTCTTCGAAGGGTACAATAACGTGGTTCGATCTGGAATACGAAACTGTTGAGAACATAGAGGAAGAATTAGAAAGGCAGGGAGTAACCAACGTTGAAAGAGTTTCATATTAGCGGAACGTTAGCGTACACCTCACTAACAAATACATTCTTACTTTTGGGAGCCCTTTGCCCCCTAAGGAAATTAAAGTAGCCTATAGAATCCTACCGGTCGAACTTTATGTCACGCCTCCACTTCGCTGCAACAAATTCTTTTTCTTTGGGCATTCTGCGAAACGTTGTAACAAGCAAGCAGTGTGCAGGAGCTGTAGCGGAGCGAGGCACGAGGGCCAATGCTCGACACCAGTTAAATGCAACGTGTGTAAGTGACCTCACCCGTCTTGGTATCGGCAGAGCCCAAGATACCAGGAAGAATACGACATAGCAAAAATAATAGCTAAGAGTGAAATTCTGTATCACCAAGCAAGAACAATAGATATTAATTCCTTTCCTCGAGCAACTAAGAGTCCCTACTCGGAAGTGGCAAGAGATAAGACTTATAATACTACAAGTACTCAGACAGATTTAATCCGACTTATAAACAAGAGGGAGAGGAGGGGAAGGGGCTGACGGCGGCCGATACATCCCTACCGAGTAACCGAGGATGCCCCAGTGACCTGCCTCTATCAATCCCCCATCGTTCCAGCCAACCCGCACATCCAAGGAGCGAGCTGATTACTCCTGATAAGAGCCAGCCTGCTCCCACCTCCACCGCGCTGCCTGTGCCCGCAGCTGAGAGTACCTCTAACACTGCATCTCATCCTATGCAACCTTCCGCTAATCCCTCCGTCTCTTTAACTCCCTCATCTAAATCTTTGACCCAACGAGGTGGCAAAACGAGGTGGGATAATCAGAGATTATCTTCTATCCCTCGCCGCCTCTCCTATGAGAAACCTGGAACCCCTCCCCCCCCCCCACTGTCCCTCTACTCGTCCTCGCCCAGCTTTTCCCATACCCCAACTCATCTATCCCCTAGCGAAGGTACCCCATCAAAAACTATAATGAACAAAATAGCACATGAGCAGCCTACGGGTGGAATGAAGACTAGAGCCTCCACTAAGGATAAAAAGTAAAATGTTTTATTTAATATTATTAAAAATTAAATAAATTAATATTATTCTAATGGGAAATAACTACAACAATATTATAAATATAATGTCAAGCAATAATGATTTAGTAAGTAACACGGGTGCCAATCTTAGTGCATCATTTAAACTAATTCCTTGCTTTATTATGGGTTTTTTTCTACGGCTGATGACTAATTGTAGTCTCTTAATCTCACTCAGCGGCACCAAAATCACCAACACTCTATATCTTTATTTTGGGTGTACCACATTCCATACATCATAACTATGTTAAAGCTAATGTTACATAATATAATGCTGGGTACCAATGGTTCAGCCAGCCAACCCCCGAGTGGGGAATCGCAGGCACACCGGCTTTCTTCCTCTACCTACTCGAGAGACTCTAGCAATAGGTGCTGCCACATAAGTGGTAGTTGCACTATATGCATGTTGCATAGTTCATCTTGGTATCACAGGCCTTTCTTCCCTAGGAAAATTTGGCATAGTTTCGTCTCCTACTATTTTAGCCCGCCTATTAGTTTTATTATTAATTTTATACACTTTTACTTTATCATCCGTAGTTCCAGTCTGCAATGTAGGCTCTATACTACGTTATGTACTGTGCACCTTCTGGGTTCCAGCTGTGTAATTCTCTAAATTTTACTTATAGCTGTTATTTTAGTTTTTACTTTTTTAAGCTCATTTGTGGCTGGCACACTAGTGCGTACATTTGTAACTTAAAATCAACTATCCAGCCCTCAAATACTGTATATATCGCAGACATGGCACTCAATTTATCTTGTAAGCCTCTATTTTCTAGTCAATTTTTTATATTCCCCAACTACTTTTTGTTAGTCCACTTTCTGATTTTATTCACAGCCCTAGTTACTCTTGGTGCCACCAGTAGCCCAATTTTACGAGACATGCTCTCGCTAATTTTATATTTTCTTTACTTTGTACATTTTAGATTGTGTGATACTTTTAACTGCGCTTGCAACTGTTACGATCAAGTCATTATTGATTTTATTTTTCGTTTAATTAACTTTCACCTTACCATTAGCATTAAGTTATCTATTAAGTCCTACATAGTGTTGGAGGTTATTCTACTGCTTACAAACACGGTCCAGTATAATGTGTGTATCTCTGTTACTCCTGGTATTTCTAAGCCAGTGGAGGCTCGGGCAGAAGTTTTCTCCCTTGATAGCTACACTAATGGCTCAGGGTTGCGAGCGAACTGTCAATAAATGCATCATTCAATGGAATTGCAATGGGGCTGAAACTCATCTAAATGATATTCTAACTCTGATCGAGCAATACCACCCGATCTGCCTATTCCTGCAGGAAACCCACTTCAAAAACGGAAAACGAACCTGAACTCGATGACTTCGAAATCTTCCGACTGGACGACACCTCGAAGGACAGAGCCTGCGGAGGTGTATGCATCGCTGTCCAGACCACCGTTCCTCCTGAAGCCCTAGATTTAAGAACTAGTCTCTGGGCGGTTACAGTCGAGATCCTGATTCCATACCCTGTTCATATCTGCAATGTGTACCTGAGACCAGGAGAGGCTATTGACAAGGAGGACGTCCGTGAGCTTTTGAGGCAAATCCTCTCACCTAGAATCTTCTTGGCAGACGTTAATGCTCTCTCAGAAGCCTGGGGTGCTCACAAAAATGATCTTCGGGGCAACATGTTGACTGAACTTCTCCACGACGAAGCACTGTCCATTCTTAATACAGGCGAGCCAACTCATTTCAGTGCTGCTCATGGCTCCTTCTCCAACATTGATATAACTGCTTGCTCTGCTTCCCTCCTCACAAAGATCTCGTGGCATGTCTCTGACGACCTCAACAATAGTGACCACATTCTCATTTTTCTGAATCTCGAAGGTTCCCATGATGGAAGGCCAGCTGCCATGCGTAGGTGGCAACTTCAGAACGCCGACTGGGACAACTACAGCAGATTAGCCATGCCTGACGAATGGCACCCATCTGACGTAGGCCCGAATTGCCGGAGCCTCACGAAGGTAATCATTGATGCTGCTATCCAATCTATTCCTTACTCATGCAATAAAACTAGGAGGAAAGCTCTGCCTTGGTTTAACAATTCTTGCAAGGAAGCGATACGCCACAGAAGAAGAGCCTTCAGAAAATTCAGGAAGAATATGTCGACAATGAACCTCATTGAATTTAAAAAAGCGCGAGCTCGAGCCCGAAGGATTCTTGTTGAGAGTACGGGACCCGTAAATCCGAACATTGGCGCACCTTCGTATCTGGGCTCAACAAGACCACCCCTTCGGCTGAAGTGTGGAAAAAATCAGGGCCTTGAAGGGAGGAAACCAGCATCAACCGACATACTTGTACATCAATGGGGAACTGACATCTGATCCTGAGAAGGTTGCGGAGGAATTTGCGAGGGCCTTTATCATCAACGATGGCTTCTTCAGCGGTCAATTTCTCCAAATCAGGAGAGAAGAGGAGGCCCTGCCTCTTTGTTTTGACTCCGACTTGGATATCCCAGAGTACAACCTCCCCTTCTAGCAATGAGAACTCGAGTGCACACTAAGCCAGCAGGCAATTCTCCAGGCCCAGATGGCATTCACTATGAGATGATCAAACATCTTTCACGAGAGGGTATGAGTCGCCTCCTCAAGCTGTACAACTAGGTATGGTCTCAGGGAAGGCTGACCCAATAGTGGAAGTTATCCTTAATAATCCCTATCCCTAAATCCAACAAGAACAAGAAACATGCGTCCAGCTATCGGCCGATCTCCCTGATCAGCTGCTTAAGCAAAGTCCTTGAAAGAATTGTTAATCGGCGATTACAGTGGACCCTTGAGAGGCGCGGTCTTCTTCCCGTGGAGCAGTCAGCATTTCGCCGTGGACGGTCAACGATGGACAACCTCACCATCCAGGAGAGTGAGGTTAGCCATGCCTTCATAAGGAAACAATTTGACATCCATAAGGCATTCGACTCAGTATGGAGACACAACATAATGAAAAACCTTAAGTGCGGGGGATTCGTGGGGAATCTGCCAAGGTATGTGGCGGAATTCTTGGACAGAAGGCTGGTTCAGATAGTGGTGAACGGCCTCAAATCCGATCCGAGAAACACTAAGTGCTTCAACAAGAACGTTAAATTTTTCCTGTATGCGGATGACCTTCTAATCCTGTGCCGCTCCGAAAGTCTGGAGTTTATTAGGAGGAATTTGCAGGCCTGTATTAACAGGTTGCTCGCATGGTGCACAGCAACGGGCTTTCGTATCTCGCATGAGAAGTCCAAATGCTTAATGTTTTGCAGACGCCGAGGCGAATTCGCTTGTCCGGCTCTACATATAAATGGCCAACCTATCCTAAGCACAGGACAAGCCCGGTTTCTAGGCGTGACACTTGATAAGCGCCTTAGCTGGCTACCGCACATAACCGCTCTCAAGAACACCTGCTATCGGAGGATGTGGATCCTGAAAGTCCTTTGTGGGACATCATGGGGAGCCGACCGATCCACACTAATAAAAATATATAAAGCACTAATAAGCTCCAAACTAGACTACGGTAGCCTAGTTTATGGCTCGGCAAGAACGCCGCCCTCACTATCCTTGACGCTGTCCATTTCGCAGGTTTAAGGATAGCAACTGGAACCTTCCGGACAACCCCAGTTTTCAGTTTGTGCGCTGAGGCTGGAGTGCACCCACTCCTATTCCGAAGACACCAGTTAGCAGCAAGATGAATCAGCAAGGTATAATCTAAACCCAATCACCCATGCTTCACATACATTTTTCAATCAAAGTATGAGAGAAAGATTATCAAAGATTGCAGTCGAAGATTCTATTCCCCCTTGGACGCTAAACAGGCCATTAGAATAGTAGAAATAGAAATAATATTGGAAAAATTAAGGTTGCAATTTATTGAAGAAATGTTGGGAAAGGCAAATCATTCTAGGTTTCGCTCTAATTACAAGAATCTCGATGTAATTTTAGGTAGTTAAAAAGGTCAGCCAGGAATTGAAGAGCCTTGTGGCCGGAGGGTGGGAGAAGGGGCGTGGCCGAAGGAGCAAGGGAAGGGGGCGTGTAATCCAGACCTGAAAACATTCATGCCCGGAACTCATTAACCTGCCCGGTATTGTGCAAGTAGTTCCTTCTAAATTGTTTTGTTGTGAATATGTCTCGACCCGGTCCATCCACTCAAAGTGCTGAGAAGCGACACATTATTCATAGTAAAGAGAGGAGAGATATTGGAAATGTTTTGGAGGCTTGCATCGAAGAAAAAAGAAAAAAATGATTTATTGGCTCCGTTTACTAGCCCTCAAAAGAGGACGACCTTATATACAAAATGTTCTCCGGCGACAGTGAAACGAATAGCCTCAGAGAAAAAGAAGTCTCCAGAAGGAAATTTACAATCGCCAATGAAGCCCCTAGGCCGTCGTCCTATTACGGTAGATAATTTTGATAGAAATGTTATTAGACGGACAATTGAGGATTTTTATGTGAGACAAAAAATTGTGCCTTCTGTACCTAAACTTCTCACTTCATTGAGGAAAAGTATAAATTTTAAACTCGGCCGCGAATCATTGCGGAAATTGCTAAAAGATATGGGATTTAGTTGGAGGAAATCCCAAAGTGGACGAAAAATTTTAATAGAAAGGCCTCACATAGTTGACTGGCGAGAAAGAGGATTTTTACCTGATTGTCAACTTGTATTTAGAGCTGGCACCTCAACAGGAGATTACCACGGGCAAATGAATGGTGGAAATTTTACCAAATGGATTAGGGAAAAAGTGCTTCCAAAGTTGCCAGCCTCTTCTGTTATAATAATGGATAATGCCCCATATCATAATTTGCAATTAAATAAGCCACCAACCAGCTCTTCAAACAAGACAGAAATGGTAGACTGGCTTAATAAGAATGGTGCAGTTGCGGATATGAGCATGAGGCGGTATATGCTTCTAGACATGGTCAAAAATATAGCACCTAGAAAAAGAGTTTTTAAAATTGACCAAATCCTAGAGGCATATGAAATACCGTTCTAAGATTACCACCTTATATGTGTAATTTAAATCCGATAGAACTGGCTTGGGCTAAGCTGAAGAGATTTGTGCGTGAAAGAAATGTAAGCGGTGACCTCTCAATGACTAATCTGGAATCATTAATAAATGAAGGTAAGAAATAAATTTTACACAGTAACACATTTTACTATTTTACGACATATCGGCGTTAAAGTCCGTTAATTATTCATATCCTTTAGGATTACGATCAATAACAGCTGATGACTGGGCTGGTTATTGTCGGCACGTCCACAATTTAGAAGAGGAATATTGGCTAAAAGATGGACAAATGGAAAATTTTGTGGACAGCATGATAATCGCCATTGATGGGAGCGAGTCGGAAGATGATTTGCAGCTTAGCAGTAGTGAATCAGAATAATATTATAAGCACAAAACAAATTTAATTTTAATATTAATAAATCATTTTTTTTATTTATTTTTTTATACGGTGGTATCATTATTTAACGTTACCTTATTTAATTACAATCATTTCATCTGTAATTCTTTAACGTTATTTATTTAAATTCTTTAATGAATTATTGTGAATGATAAATGTCTTGTATAAAAAATTGTAAAACTATAAAATAAATAGGAATTACAATAATAGTGAAATGTGAAGAATATCGTTAGATTTACAGAACCGTATTTTTTATTAATTCGGCTTTGTAAAGTGATAAAAAGTATATAGATTTTTTTTATTGCCACACTTTTTGTGGGTTAAAAATTAGCACAATATTAATAATAATTGCCAATAAGATGATTCAGGTTGAATTTTATTATTTACTGTAGTAATTCATGAGGAATATATGTCGCCGGGCAAGAAAAGCTAAGGTCAACTCACTAATATTGTACAGTAGGCGGCTAAGATGAATAATTCAGTATGAAGAACTGGAGGCCTATGGATATGCACCTTATGTAATATGAATGAATTAGAAAATACATATCATTTTATAGCAGTATGCCCAGTGCTTAGTGAATTTACAAAACAGTTCCTTGGCTAATCAAAATTTAGCCCCCACCCCCCCCCCCCCCCACCCCGCCCCCCCCCCACCCCCCCCCCCCCCCACCCCCCCCCCCCCCCACCCCCCCCCCCCCCCACCCCCCCACCCCCCCCCCCCCCCCCCCCGCCACCCCCCCCCCCCCCCCCCACCCCCCCCCACCCCCACACCCCCCCCCACCCCCCCCCCCCCCCCCCCCCCACCCCCACACCCCCCCCCCCCGCCCAACCCACCCCCCCCCCCACCCCCCCCCCCCCCCACCCCCCCCCCCCCACCCCCCCCCCCCCCCCCACCCCCCCCCCCCCCCCCCCCCCCCCCACCCCCACCCCCCCCCCCCCCCACCCCCCACCCCCCACCCCCCCCCCCCCCCACCCCCCCCCCCCCCCCCCCCCCCCCCCACCCACCCAGCCCCACAACCCCCCCCCCCCCCCACCCCCCCGCCCCCCGACGACCGCCAACCCGCCCCCCCACCCCCCCCCCCAACGCCCCACCCCCCGCCCCCGACGCCCCCCCCCCCCCCATCAAAACAAAAATCTGCTTTAATTCTATCAATGTATGGGGTGGCTCTTTGGGTTTAAATTATATAGATCTCTTCTGTAATTCTATCAATGTATGAGGTGGCTGGTTGTGTCAAATACTATAGAACACTTCTGTAAATCTATCAAGGCATGAGATGGCTGGTTGGGTCATATACTGTAGAACTCTGCTGTAATTCTATCAATGTATGAGGTGGCTTGTAGTGTCAAATACTATAGAACACTTCTGTAATTCTATCAAGGCATGAGTTGGCTGGTTGGGTCATATACTGTAGAACTCCGCTGTTATTCTATCAAGGTATGAGGTGGCTGGTTGGGTCAAATACTATAGAACTCTTCTGTTATTCTATCAATGTATGAGGTGGCTGGTTTGGTCAAATACTGTAGAACTCTGCTGTAATTCTATCACGGCATGAGGTGGCTGGTTGGTCAAATTCTGTAGAAATCTGCTGTAATTCTATCACGGCATGAGGTGCCTGGTTGGGTCAAATACTGTAGAACTCTGCTTTAATTCTATCAATGTATGAGGTGGCTGGTTGGGTCAAATACTGTAGAACACTTCTGTAATTCTATCAATGTATGAGGTTGCTGGTTGGTCAAATGCTGTAGAAATCTGCTTTAATTCTATCAAGACATGAGATGGCTTGTTAGGTTCAAATTATATAGAACTCTTCTGTAATTCTATCACAGCAAAAGGTGGCTGGTTGGTCAAATGCTGTAGAAATCTGCTGTAATGCTATCAAGGTATGAGGTGGCTCTTTGTGTTTAAATTATATAGATCTCTGCTGTATTCTATCAATGTATCTGGTGGCTGGTTGTGTCAAATACTATAGAACACTTCTTTAATTCTATCAAGGCATGAGTTGGCTGGTTGGGTCATATACTAAAGAACTCTGCTTTAATTCTATCAATGTATGAGGCGGCTTGTAGTGTCAAATACTATAGAACACTTCTGTAATTCTATCAAGGCATGAGTTGGCTGGTTGGGTCATATACTGTAGAACTCCGCTGTTATTCTATCAATGTATGAGGTGGCTGGTTTGGTCAAATACTGTAGAACTCTGCTGTAATTCTGTCACGATGAGGTGGCTGGTTGGTCAAATTCTGTAGAAATCTGCTGTAATTCTATCACGGCATGAGGTGCCTGGTTGGGTCATATACTGTAGAACTCTGCTTTAATTCTATCAATGTATGGGGTGGCTGGTTGGGTCAAATACTGTAGAACTCTGCTGTAATTCTATCAATGTATGAGGTTGCTGGTTGGGTCAAATACTGTAGAACTCTGCTGTAATTCTATCAAGGTATGAGGTGGCTGGTTGGGTCAAATACTATAAAACTCTTCTGTTATTCTATCAATGTATGAGGTGGCTGGTTGGGTCAAATACTGTAGAACTCTGCTGTAATTCTATCAATGTATGAGGTTGCTGGTTGGTCAAATGCTGTAGAAATCTGCTGTAATTCTATCACGGCATGAGGTGCCTGGTTGGTCAAATGCTGTAGAACTCTGCTGTAATTCTATCAATGTATGAGGTGGCTGGTTGTGTCAAATACTATAGAACACTTCTGTAATTCTATCAAGGCATGAGTTGGCTGGTTGGGTCATATACTGTAGAACTCTGCTGTAATTCTATCAATGTATGAGGTGCTTGTTGGGTCAAATACAGTAGAACTCTGATGTAATTCAATCAATGTATGAGGTGGCTGGTTGGTCAAATGCTGTAGAAATCTGCTGTTATTGTACCAAAACATGAGATGGCTTGTTAGGTTCAAATTATATAGAACTCTTCTGAAATTCTATCAAGGCATGAGGTGGTTGGTTGGGTCATATACTGTAGAACTCTGCTGTAATTCTATCAATGTATGGGGTGGCTGGTTGGGTCAAATACTGTAGAACTCTGCTGTAATTCTATCAATGTATGAGGTGGCTGGTTGGGTCAAATACTGTAGAACTCTGCTGTAATTCTATCAATGTATGAGGTGGCTCTTTGGGTTTAAATTATATAGATCTCTGCTGTAATTCTATCAATGTATGAGGTGGCTTGTTGGGTTTAAATTATATAGATCTCTCCTGTAATTCTATCAATGTATGAGGTGGCTGGTTGTGTCAAATACTATTGAAACTTCTGTAATTCTATCAAGGCTTGAGTGGCTGGTTGGGTCATATACTGTAGAACTCTGCTGTAATTCTATCAAGGTATGAGGTGGCTGGTTGGGTTTAAATTATATAGATCTCTGCTACAATTCAATCAAAAATTGAGGTGGTTTGGTGGCTTCATATAAGTCCAGTTTCAAGTCGAAATATAATGATTTAATCTATTTTAAAAATAAGAGGAAAATACGGGTTTTTTTCGTTGAGGCATTCTGATGTAATTCCATTATGGAGTGCGAACCGAAGTTTAAGGAATTAGCTAACTTTATTACCCACCTTTGTGAGTTGAAATAATATTGTTTTCTAGTGGTCACATAATTAACCTTATTCACAGTAATCCCCAGTTACTATCTATGGTAGATGAGAATAATATGGGCTATATTAACCAAATGCATGCCTTGAATTAATATGAGATACATATTCATAATGTTTTATGAATATACATCTATGTTGCAATTAGCTTGAGGCATTCTCATCAAACAGTAATAAATTCTATGGCGGCAGTATGTTGGAAGTAAGGATTTGGAAATTCGAAAATTTAATCTACGTATTTCGACTGAAACATACATTGTAACCATTATATGTTCTTTAAAATGTTCCGATAGAATCAATTTTATCTAAGATATTGCCGAACGTAAGTTTTGAAATCTAAATATACTCCAGTCTTATCGGCAGTAGTAAAGTAAATAATATCCCACTATTGCAATATTTAGATATTGGATACAAATGCAAAACATTTCACAATTCTAGCTAGGAACTCTCATGAAAAAGTAATACCTTCTTTTTTATGACCGGATGTCGGAAGTCAAAAAAAAATTACAGTTTGATTTGGATAGGAGAGAGGCATGACTTGAGGTGAGGAATGGTTTGGAGGGAGGGTTGGTGCCGCCAAATAAATAAAATGAACTAATGATTGAATCGAACTCAACAAAACTTGAAATATGAATTGGTATTAATTCGTCCATTATTATAAGCTATATTTAAATTTTAGGTTTGAACGGGAGTGGGGGTTTTAGGGGAGGCCTGATATAAAAATTCGCATTATTTCCTTTTTTATATGGTTTTCGAAAAACGTGCACATAACAAAAGTTTTTTACTTTATTTAAGGTAACTTTTGTTTTATACATTTTTTCGTTTAACAATGTATGAAGCAATTAATTTGCGTAAAAATATTGATATGGTTAGCAATTCTTTCTAATATGAACTACCACGTACCTCACCTGGATAAAGTAATTCAAATCTATGGTAATATTTTTTCCATAATAATTTAAATCTTTTTCATTTTTTATTGGGAGTAATAGATTTCACCAAGTAAAGTATACTGCCCCCTCTCCTCTCTTCTCCCAAATATGAATTCATGAGAAATGTCAGTTAGCCCTAATAAGGGGCGTGCACGGCCTTCCCCCCCCCCCCCCCCCCATCGATTTGAACGAATATTTTTTAGTGTTTAGTACTTCATGAAAAACCAATTCTGTTAAAGCGAGAGAACGCACTTCTTTTGCGTTCGACTAAAAAAAAATGTTAAAGTTTGCCTGAATGTCTTGAGTTGTTTCTAAGGTGTCTATTTCAATGCGGCCCCCATGCCTCAGGGGATAGCGCTTTCTTTTTGTAGCCGGAAATCTCGAGATGGAATCTCGCCGGGAGCGACTATTTTTTTTCTGGATATTTTATTAATATTTTTAAACGGTTTTATCTATTTTTACCAATTTATTTGATATTATTTTATTTTATAATTAATAAAGATATTTAATATTTTCTAGCTCTAGACATAAAAATATTCTTTAACAATTTTATATGTTAGAGCTATACTTTCATTATGCTTGGCATTGGATCACTGACGTATATTCCTATCATGTCAGAGGTTATGTGTACCTCTGCCGAAAAACAAATGGAAAAAATATCACGATATTTCATACCAGGATATCCTTATAACCCTCACTCCTGTTCTTTTCTGAAAATGTTCATATAGCTTATAATCAAGGAAGTTCTAATAATACCCCACGTTCAGAGTTTCGTTGAGTTCCTTTTAGTAGTGTGTGCCCAATAAAATTGGTGACTCCCACTATAGTTTTTTAATGAGCGTGTATCTCATTTATACTTCGTTATACGACAAAAGTATATATAACAAATGTTGTTTTAAATATCGAAATAAACAACTTTTGATAAGTGCATATTTGCAGAAAAACAAGTAGAAAACGAAATAGCGCTAGTTTTAATTTCAAGCCTTATCACCCCCCCCCCCTCCTGTTCCTACCTAAAAATTGTAATATAGTTTATAATCAGGCAGGTGTTAATACTAAACCTTACTTAACGAAGTAGACATTTTTCGAACATGGCGTCATGAGTACAACCTCAATAGCTGATTTCCCATAAGGAAAACCAACTAAATATGCAAATATCTCGGTTAATAATGAAATTAGTGAAAAAATGCACATCATAACAATTGTATACCATCAATAATTTAACAAGATTGGTTCTTTGTATATTACAACCTTTATAGGAAATTAAATTTACAATAAGAATGGTTCTATACAATTTTTCGATCCGAAGTATAATAAGGGAGTAATGTAGAAGATTACGTGTTTTCGTGGTATTTGTTCTAAGCTTAAGCCCATCATTGTTGACATATTAGCAGATTTTGAGCAGAAATACTGAGGTCGTACTCATTACGCGATTTTCTAAAAATTTCTTATAATGTCAATCGATCCTACCCAGGAGATGACCAAAATGAGGTCCGTTCAAAATTATATATATATATATATATATATATATATATATATATATATATATATATATATATATATAATTGTAACCTCTGTCTTTACATACAATTTTTTTTTTCAAAATTTCACGATACTTTTTCGTTACACTTCTTTTCACGCATAAACGGCTGAACCGAATTCTATGAAGCTTGGTATGAATATTACTACTAACCCAACTTAGACTTTAGGCTATATTAATTTTCTCTGAGACGAACAGGTGTGGGGGTTATAGGGGAGGCCTGAAACTAAAAATAGCAATATTTCGTTTCATATTGGTTTTTCGGCAAATATAAACACAACAAAAGTTGTTTATTTTGTTATTTAGAGTAACTTTTGTTATATACACTTTTTTCGTATACCGAATTATAAACGAGATATACGCTTAAATCTATAGCGGGAGTGAACAATTTTATTTGGCACAAAAAAAGACTCAACCGAACTAAATAATAAAAAAGTCCTGCGTAAACTAAGCAGATTTCCCACGTGAAGTTTTATAATAGAGAAATTTCAGAATAGAGAGTCAAACAGTTACGGGAACGGCCCGAACTAGCTCTTGACGGAAACTCACGACTAGACCCGAAGTTAGCCGAACTCATCTCAGAAGCTTAAAACTCGCGTCATGAGTACGACCTCAATAGCTGATTTCCCTTAAGGGAAATCTGCTAAAAACTCGGTATGTGTATTAGCACTAACACCTTCATTATTATAAGCCGTGCAACATTTCTAGGGACGGGCAGGAGTGGGGGTTGTAAGAGAGGCCTGAAATTAAAAATAGCGATATTTCGTTTCCTATTGGTTTTTTGGCTGGCATGCACATGACAAAAGTTGTTTATTTTGTTATTTAGAGTAACATTTGTTATATTCACTTTTGTTTTATAACAACGTATAAACGTGATATACACTAAAAACTAAAGTGGGAGCCAACTGTTTTATTGTGCACTAACGGTTAAACCTAACTTAACAAAACTCGGTATGCGAATTAGCAATAATTCGTCCATGATCATAAGCTATATTAAAATTTTTAGGTCCAAACGGGAGTGGGGGTTATAAGGGACGCCTGAAATAAAAATTCGCCATATTTCATTTTTTATTTGTTATTCGGCCATCGTGCAAAAAACAAAAGTTGTTTACTTTTTCATTTAGAGTAACTTTTGTGTTAAAATTTTATCTTTAATAATTCAAATCTATGTTATTTTTTAACGTCAGTAACAGATTGCACCAAGTAAAGTATACTGCCCCCCCCCCCTTCTCTTCACCCAAACATTAATTCATGAGAAACGCCAGTTAGCCTTTAAGTGTATTTAATGCTTATTTAATTAAAATGTCAAAATTATTTGAACAAACATTTTTAGTATTGTGAAGACAATGTAATGAGATTTGGTAATATAATGTATTGTATTACAGGATTGGTATCCTAAATGAGTTGGCACCACTGGGCATATGGAGGTGTGGGGTGGGGGTTACTTCCTATGTCCTATCTGCTCTTCCGCTTCTCTGCCGACCTCATATTAGTCTATGTTTACATGATAATTGATGCTTTCACTTTTAGCAATGTAGTGTTATTCTCAGGAATGTGAATTTGTTTAACAATCATAAATAAATAATTTAAAAGGATGAACGCTGGGGATGTGCACCTAGTTATTTCTGGTATTTATTAACTCTGCTACGTTAATGTATGATATACTTTACTAAATACCAATATAAATATACAGTTTACAATCGAGACTTACAAAAGAGTATTTTTAATAGCGGTTATGACTTACCTAAAACAGCTGTCACTGTTGGGCTTTGTACCGCATCAAGGGAAAGGAACTTTTATTCATAAATGGTTTGGAAGACAGAATAATTTCTATGATTATGAATTACATGGTCTATTACGTTATAAAAAAAAAACTACATGCTTAGGAGACGGAAAATATAAAAATATTGAAGACAGTGAAACCTTACAGAACAAATAATTTTATTATTAACAAATCCACAATAACGACGGGTATAAATCCTAAACACTGGGACGGGGAATGCCAAAACGTTATGGAATGTAAAGCCTTACCAAAAAAATACCAACTTTTTCAGTCTCAAATGAATTCCCGGGCGTACCTTAGCTAGTATATATATATATATATATATATATATATATATATATATATATATATATATTTGACGGTTAACGCTATGCGGTCGCAATTTTTTTATTGTTACCAAACTCGATATTTAATCGTTTTATGTAAAAAGGAAGAAGATGTTTGTTAATGGCTGAAATCGAACCAGTGGGAGGTGGTTTGGCATATCTCTGTTATTATAGGTCGATATCGGAAAAGTGTATAGAACCAATCTTATTGCAAATTAAATTTGCTTTAAATATTGTTATATACATTTATTTTCTATCTTGAATATTAACAGAGATATGTGCATTTTTATTAAGTGTGTGTGAATAACGGACGAAATGAGATCGGGTCTTGCTGGTTCTGGTCGTAAGATTCCAGATTAGTTCGGCCGTTTCCGTAACTCTTCGACTCTTATGAAATTGGTTTAGACTCCTGTAAGCTTTTACTTTGTGAGATATACGCAAACACGTTCTATTGACCCCCCCCCTCTTCTTTAGTTCTTGGATTACTAAAATTCGAATTACTAAAATATAAATTACTCTGATTCATTATAAATTGCAGTACTAGATAAATACTGTAGTAAATAGTTTGCAATAAAGTTAATGTGTATATTCAGATATACTCGTATATCAGTAATTGTTTTTCTTTCTGGTGAAGAATATGTTTATCTATCTGTTCAGCTGTGGGTATTGTATTTACTCAAGGTGGTGTTAAGTGTTAGGAGTATGCAGATTTCTCTATTGTAAAACTTCACGAGGGAAATCGGCTTAGTTTACGCAGCCCCGGCGTGACGGAGTTCTTTTTAGTCTCTCGAGAGACCAGAAATTAACAATGGGTCGATCATTAGGCCCCGTTAGAAAAAAAAAAAGATTGTACGTGTGTTATTTGGGTAGAGGAGAGGTGGATTCTACCCCATTCTGTCGCCTTTACATATTGAAGGAAATGTTTCCTATGTTAGATGTGCATAGTTATCAGTTTATTAATCTAGAAATTACCTTGTAAACATCGAACATACTGCAGAAAGAGTCAAACTGTTTGTAAATCCTTTCCAGCATACCGCACACCATGAAAGGAGTAGCAGTCGAACATATTGATGTGAAGCCTACAATATCACTGAAGAGCATTGTCACACTCGGGTAGGTTTTCGCTTCTATTGTTTGACCTGCAAATGACAATGAAAATTGAAATTAAGTGAATAGTATTTTTTATGTTTATTTATTTATTTTGGCATAAATACATGGGCGTTGCCTGGGATCTGGCCATTTTATGTCAGTATCCTTAGGTATTCTACTTACATAATTTACAATTCCACAATTTCGAACACTCTTATAATACAAGCAATATATAACAATACATAAGCAATATATAATAGTTGCGGAAAATCAACAAAAACAAAACAACAATTAATGGTTAATAAACTGACAATAATATACTCTTAATAAAGTAATATGTGTTATTTAGCTTTTCAATACTGTTAATATTTAGCATAGATTCAAATGAAAAGTCGTCCCCGTTTGCAACTATATAGGATTGTAAATAGTGTTGTCTGTGATTTACTTTGTACCATTACAAGCTTCAGGATATTATAAATGTATTTTTTACACCACTTACATATTTCGTCTGATTTTATGATATGGGCTTTACCTCTATGGGATATTTTAATGTATTCGCTATTACAGACTCTCAGTAGGCTTATGGGTCCTAACTTATCTATGCTGACGTTAAATTGAAGGTAATTCGATAGTTCCGGATGTGAAAAGTTACAGAATAGTCTATAAAAGGGTTTGTATTTGGAGTTAAGTGCCCGCTCAATATCTCTACAAAATTAATTATTTCTGGCTTTTACTATTATATTATTTTTATTAGCAAGTAGTGTTTGAGGGTTAGATAGATTGGTAAAATATTCCTGTACAAAATATGAAGTTGCAAACATTTTAATTTGAGTAATCCAGTTAAATTCATCTGGCTCCCTACTATCCAAAACAATGTTCTGGGAGGGATAATATTTTTAAACAAAAATCAATTCTTTTCTTTAAAACAAGAATAGCTATTGGGCAAAGACCTGATTCCAGCCTGACTATAAAATCAGGAGTAAATCTCGGCCAGAAATATAAATATTTAAAAAATGTAGTTTTTGCCAGTAGTAGTTCGGACTTCAAATTTGTGCGGCTTAGAGAAGTGTTGACCATCGATTCAAACAATGATATTTTTGTTTGGCAAGGATCGCTCTTGCCTCTTCTAAGAATCGCTCTGACGTTGGCCCCTCCAACCTGAGATCTCTGAATAAAATGTTCAACTGCTTTACTGAATTCCCCTCAAGATGAAAATGGTACTAATAAATATGAGTAGGTTTTTCTATATTCAACATGTTTGTTATCATAATATTCTGGTTTAAATTTCTTCATTTTTGGTGAATTGTGAAGAAAAAGGGTTTTTGACTCCACAAAGTTTAATATTAATGCATTTTGGGAGCAATATGTTAATTTAAGTAAATAGTATTCTAATTGTAAAATATCATAATAATTTTTTTTTTGTCAAAAAACCAATACACAATTAAACTACATTCATCTTTGTATAATTTCATTTTTTAAATATTTCACATCTTGTGGACACCTCTCCAAGCTGTTATGCTTTGCAGGCCAAATGTTTCTAACCTAAAAAGAATGGCCGACATCTTCTGTCGATATGAACCTTCTGATGTAGTCAGTAATTTTCTTTATACATACATCCAATATGAACTAAAAGTCGAAACCAGAAGATACTCAGTCAAAAAGAATTGCTCTTTATTGGGCCTAGTTCCAATCAGATCTAAATTCGACATTTTTATTGACAACATTAAAAACTATACTATTTTAATTTTTAATTGCTCAGTTTTTCCAGTGTTTTAGACTGTGGGTATTATCTTCAAACTGTCGCATAAATATATTGCGTTATTTCCCTAAATCATACACATTTCGAAAATAAAAGTCATGTTTATGTTTTAAAGCATTATTGTCGCAATTATCGACTGTTATCACATGTTGTTTTGCACTATCAATATAAATAAAATTCTGAGGGCTGTTTAATTTCCTTTTTGTGTTCCGCGGGGATCATTTTTTTACGTTTCAAACAATTCTATGAGCAGAGCCATCAAAATAGAAAATCTTCTCAGTCTGTTTTTACGCAACCACTCAAGAACTGCTCTGAAGATTTATATGGACTTTTATATTTGTAATTCAACTGACCCAAGGTAGAACATACACTATATGAGAATTGGAAATGTCGACTAGGAGGGAGGAGGCAAAAATATATTATCGTCAATATCTGCCTTAATCGACAAAAAATGTGATTAGAATGACGATTTTGGTCCTCCATCGTAATTCACATTTATGAATTTCTTAATTTTGACTTCCGCTTCCGGGAGCAAAAATCTTTATTCGAGTTCGATGAAAATGACTTAATAGAGTTGAGAAATTGTTTGTCTATGTATAACGGGAATAGGTATTGTTAATATGAGCGATTTCATAGTTTACTACCAGCCACTAGAGTTTACTTCTACGTCAAATCATATATTCGTCAATATCTTCCTTAACATCGATTTTGTAGGGTAAATGTAAATATAGAATTGTCTTTAGAATGGTTTTTACAGTCATAAGGAGTTTCAATGTCAGGGTCAGCTGGCCTGCCTGCCTGCCTATTTACCTAATCACATATGTGGCTGTCAGTAGTGTTAGAAGTTTGAATGAGACGAGTCATTACCTAGCCACAGCCTTTCTGCAATGTCAGGGGGAAATATAAGTTGGAGCAGTTGGACGTTTCTCTCCCTCTCTCTCAGCACTGCTGCACTCGCATCTTCTATAGATTCCTTCAGCTTATCCATTCTTCTTCTTAGTCCGTCCTACAAATATAAAGAATACTTTTCAATGTATCGAAATTATTCGAATAGATGTTTTTCCATCATCATCATCATTCAGAAATCATTGATAGTATTCTCTATTCCGAACCAAGTAACAGTAAAATATTTCCCTAAATGCGGTCCAATGCACAATGATGACAGCTCTTTTATATACTTAATAACGATTAATAAAAATGCTCTTTTGTATGTCTCGAAAGTGGAGGAACTTTATATTCACAATGGTACATGGTATGTCAGTAAAGTATAACGTATTAACTGAGCAATCTTATTAAATACTATAAATAACTTTCACTCACTCAGCGTTCATACTTTCGAATTATTTATTTGTAAAATTAAACAAATTCCTGAGAGTTATTTCTGAGAATAATTCTAAATTACTAATTGTATGAGCATCAAATGTTATCACAAATGTTAGCTATAGCAATGTGTGGTTCGGAGGGGTGGGGCATAACCGACAATAACTTTATCTCTCTATTGCCACCATAATACGACTAACACAAATCCCTATATCAACTTGGAGTTGTATAATTTCTCCTGTTACAATGAAATAATTTGTCCTCAATTCCAGTTTCCCAAATAGAAGAGTTTCATTCATACACTGGGAATATTCTTAATCGTAAGGAGAAGCTAAAAGCTTGAATAGGTCAGTGTGGAGTAAGGTTAGGAGCTGTGAGAAGAAAGAGAGCAAGTCTCTGCCCACATGCCTAGGCTCACTTTTTCCAACCAACCTACCTCTCATTTAAAATCTCAGTTCTGCTAACATTGATCGTTGTTTACGTTAATAATTCAGAATATATTATCATCACAATAATAATAGTGAGTGTTCAATAAGTTTTCGTGTTTTAAATAAATAAAGTACTAAATACATTAAAGAGAAACTGACATTTCCGATTAATTAATAATTGTGAGAAAGGGAGGGTGGCAATATGCTTAGCTTAAATTGTTCACACCTTCTATAGTATTCAGCGTACATCTTGTTTATGCTACGTTATACTGCAAGCGTGCATAAAACAAACGTTACTTTAAATATTAAAATAACCAACTTTAGTTATATTCACATACACCAAATGAAATTGAAATATGGTGGTTTTTCGTTTCATGCCTCAGTTCCAACCCCTACTCCTGATCGTTCCTAGAAAAGTTAATATGGCTTATAATCAAGGAGGCGTTAGTACTGACAAACATATAGATTTTCGTTGAGTTCGGATTAGTCTTTTGTGCCCTTTAAAATTGTTAACCTATTCTATAGTTTTTGGTGTAAATCACATTAATACTTCGTTATACGGCAAGTGAATATAACAAAATAAACAACTGTTTTATGTGCGTTTGTCGAAAAACCAATAGGTAACGAAATATTATTAAAGAGGTTATAAATCTCCACCCCCCCCTCCCCTTACCCACCTCATTTGCTATTGTATATCACTAGAAAATAACATATTTACATCGAAAGAAATGTAAACTGTAAGAGCATTTTGAATATTTAATTTTTAGAGTATGTTATTTAAAAAAAGTCATGCTGGATTTGTAGAACGTGTGATAGCGTATGTTATGGGGAATCTCTGCCAACCCCTTCAATTCTGGTATTCTGGTATTGTTGTGGCTCAAACATTTTGACGTAATTGAAATAATACTATCTTGTAACTATTAAACGTTACTTGAAGATGCTATTATAACGAAATACACTATCCATTTAAACTCAAAACGATTGCTCAAAGCGTTTTTTTTTTTTTCAGGCTGCAGTGAGTGCTACGATCCCTTCCAATTCATTGGATATATAATGTTATATATATCACTATGCTTGAACAATGTGTGTAAGATTGGTTTTGGCAGGAAGTATATAGATTATAGGTGAAATTCAATTATAATAATGTTATTCATGATTATGATTCGATTTATTCTCGGTGTATCAGTAGAGAGGGATTGATTAGGGACTCATTTTCATTTATTCTTCAAAACTTCCTCACGCAGGTTTTACGTAAACTAAGCAGATTTCCTGCGCATTGGAATACGATACGCTTATGATCTCATCCACCATCTATTCTCTATTTCTCCCAAAGTAAATAACCTTGGCTGAAATTGAAATGTATGCTACTTAAATTGAAAATGGGATGAGTAGAAATGGGGGTTTACAAAGGCTGAAATAAAAAACAAAATAGAAGTTAGTCCGTTAATATTTTAGGTAGAGGAAAACCAGTAGTTTTATACATTGAAAATTAACATTCCAACTTGGTTGGTTATATCAAATTGTTTGCCCAGGTTCATAGTAGCCGAAATATTTTGAATTTCGAATTATTTTTTCGTAACTGAAGTATTAAGAGAGTTATTCAATTTTGCATATAAATAGAGAATATGTGGTGAGCTTAGCTCAGGCAGCCCCGTGACGGATTTTATGTAAGCCTCAAGATCAAGTTGGTTAATGGCTGAAATGGAACCAGTGGGAAATTCAAAATATCTCCCTTATTATAGAGTGGATCAACAACAAATTGTTTAAAAAAATCTTATTGGAAGTTTAATTTCCTATTAATGCTATTATATACATGTTTTCTCTTTCTTCAATATTACTGGCATCTTTGCATATGCTGGCTTTGGAGCCTTCACTAAGCTCATGTCATTCAGACAATAGGCTGTTATTTCATAGAAGCTTAAATATTACATGTTTTTGTTGAACTTTAACTTTGTGAGATCTGTGCAAATTGTTCGCTGTTAGGTCATCATTTAACATTTTACGTTCTAAACTACATGATTTTTATTTACTCAACACTACACTCGATATTTCACCGTTACATTGAAAACTAAAGATTAGATTAGGCAATATCTATCAGAGGGGGGGGGTGTTCGGAGGTGGGAATAAGTAAAATTTATATCTCCGTTACTATGAATAAGATTTTTAATTTTCAACAATTATTGTGTTATAAATGTCTTACTTTATTTACTTGATTTATTTGTCGTTTTGGCAAACTTCCCTTAAGGTAATTCAGCTATTCGGGTTGTACCCATGACGCGATTTTCAAAAAATGTCTTCAAATGTCCATCGACCCTACTCTCCAGATGACGAAAATGATGTCCATTCAAAATAATGTGGAGCCCATGACTAGTCCTGGTCTCCTAGCTTCATACCAAAATAATACCATCATAAAAATTCAGGAGAAGAAAGACATAGTCTTCCTAAATCAAATCTTTATTTTGAAATAAAGATAATATCGGTTTCACCAGATCAGTGGCATCTTCAGGCCAATCTACTGTTTTTGAGGGCATTTTAGCTACTTCATCACCCTTTATCAAGCGATATTCTTGTAGTGTATAGTTTCTTTTCCTTTTTAATGACCTGAAAATGCCCCCAGATGTGGTGAAATGCAGGAAGACTACATCTTTTTCATCCTGTAACATCCATCACTCAACATTATACCGTAAAACCTGTATGACTGGAGAAACCTTGACTCCTGTAAAAAACACCCAGCTAACTTCAATCAAGTCTAATCCCATTTAATTAGAGGCATAATCTATCTATCTCATATCTCCCAGCCATTCAATCTACATTCGTATAATATTTGTAGGTAGGATGAAAACATTGGCTACGCTAACAATTTATTAAAACGCCAGAGGGCTTTCGGTGCTGTGCATCATCGTCCGTGCCGTGTGACAATGTGCCAATAGGTGATGCCAGGTTGAGCTTGCCGAGCTTCCATATTCTGAGTCGGTATTCTGGCAGGTGGAAGTGACTTCTAATGTAGGTACGATGAAATAATTGGCCAATAGTTGATGTCACACGGCACTGACGATGATGCACAGCATCGAAAGCGCTCTGCCGTTTCAATAAATTGTTAGCGTAGCCAATGTTTTCATCCTACCTACTTTAGAAGTCACATCCACCTGCCAGAATACCAGATCAGAATATAATATTTGTGTTTCAAGCTCGTTTTAAGTCATTGTAATATGATAAATATACCTGAGCCCTAGCTTGTTCGCCGACAAGAATCACATCTCGGGTTGCATCATGAAGAGGAATATCAGAGATGAAGAGACCCTTACTGTTGAGACTATCCAAGCCATCTGCACAAGGCGAGCCGATGTAAAGGAGTGTATTTGATTCTGGGCAATAAACCATCTCTCCCTTTACCTCCAGGCCCTGTAACAGACATATTAAGCCTTTCAAAAATACCTACAGTCGTTTGAAAACCATTTGGCATATCGTAATTGTTCCGAGCTCTAATGGGCTTCCCATGAAAACAGGAAGGGAGAGGCCCCTTCGCCCCATTTGTGAATCGAGTGGACTGTATGAGGTTAAAATTAGAATAGCATTGTGAGGCAAGAGCCAATATATATTGAATAATACATGTTATGGAGGGAAGGCCTGTTGCAGGGACATTTCTGGTTAGTGTCTTAATTCATATGTACATGATGATGAGTGATGGTCTTGGTTGGGCTTCTATGCATCTGCTACAATATGGTTGTATGACCCTAAATGTGAGGCTGGTGGCCCATTGGATTTTATATTTTTAAATATGTGAGTACTCACATATCCATATTACATTTTTTCCTTAGTTCTTCTCCCCACCCTCCTTGACCTAGTAACGATTGCTGCCGCTACAGCACTCCCCCCCCCTTAGTGACGGAGTCACTGATTGAAGAATGACACCTTCTTCAGCGGACGACCAGACCTGGTTATGTATCCTTCAGATGTAGCAGGGGGTGTCTCTCTGGTGGGCTATAGGTCAGTGTCTTGGGGGTTCCTTGCTTGCCTGTGTTTGTGGAGATTCCTGTGGAACCTGGTGCGGCACTATGGAGTCCCTGCTGTGTTCCTACATCAGGTAGGCTGCCTTGACTCGGTCAACGGAGGCATTCGTCTCCCTGTCGTCAACGAGTATGGTAAAACTTTTATCTTCTCGCTCTATAACCTTCTGAGGACCAGAATAAGGTGGGGCCAGGGGTTTCCGGACAGCATTATGGTTAGGTCCTTGTGCCGGAACGCTAGCACCCATTTCCTCACGGAATGTCGATCGCAGTCCAAGGAGGACGGTAGGAAGAACCTGGGCCCATCTCGTCGAAGAGAGGTGAGCCATGATGCTGCCTTGATGTCACCTCTCGACGCAACCGTTGTTCTGGGGGTGGTACGCTGTAGTCCTCTGCTTGCTGATACCCATCAGTGCACTCACCCGCAAGAACAGATCTGCCTCAAACTAACGGCCTTGGTCCGTGGTTATGCACTGAGGTGCTCCAAACCGTGAAATCCACGTACTATAGAACCACCTCTTCAATGCGCGAGAGAGCATCTACGACACCATTCTCGCAACCTGGTCGGTATCTTATGTCCGTCGTGAACAGGCTGATGAAGCCAAGGTGCCTAATACGACCAGAAGAGGCTGACTCGGATCGAAAGGCATGCGTGAGCGGCTTGTGATCTGTAATTATTGTAAAGTTGAGACCTTTGATGACAGGGCGGAAGGAGCTCTCTGTCAGCGTAATTCTGATGTGTTGGTGAAAGGGACTCTGAGAAAACTCCCAGTGGCCTCCATACTCCATCCTGATGCGTCGCAGACAAGGGAAAGTTCACCGGAAGCAGCATGATGCGCAAGCTTCACCGCTTCTAATAGGCTACGCTTGCTCTTCTCAAAGGCTTCCGTCGTCTCGTCGGTCCACACAATGGGAGTTCTGTCCCGCTTCTTGGAGTTGTGAAGTAGCCGATTGAGTGGGGCCTGGGCATGCGGAAAGCATTTCCTATAGAAGTTTAGCATACCCAAGAAACGACGGAGCTGGCAAGTGGTGGCTGTACGGGGAAATTCCTAGATCGTCTGCACTTTGGTAGGCAGTGGTTCTATACCGTTAGCGTCTACCTTGAATCCAAGGAAGTCCACTTCCGGCTTTCCGAAGACACATTTGGTGATGTTAAGGGACAAGCTGCAGTCGTTGAGACGCTTGATGACTTTGCGAAGGTGCTGCTCGTGTTCTTCTGGTGACTTCGATGGGACGAGGAAGTCGTCCAAGAAGGGAAATACGAATGGTAGGTCCCGCAGCACGTTGTCCACAAATCGCTGGAATGTCTGCGCCGCATTCTCAATAACAAATGCCATCCGCAGATACTCGAACAAGCCGAAGGGGGTGATGACTGCCGTTTTCTTCTTGTTCGGCAATGGGAATAGGTGGTACGCGCGCGTGATGTCCAGCGTCGTGAAAATGGTCTTACCATCGAGCTGAGTAGTGAGTCCATTAGGTTCGGCACGGCGTACCTATCCGGTACCGTCAGCTCATTTAACCGCCTATAGTCACCACATACCCCAAGACTGCTGTCCTTCTCAGTGACTACATGAAGGGGGCTAGACCAGCTGCTCTTCGAAGGTCGGCAGATAACCTCGTCAATCATTCGCTCCTTTATAACAGCCATGTACTTCTCCGGCGGTAGTCACTCGGCCTTGCAGTTCATGGGGAGTCCCTTCGTCTCTATATGGTCCTTGACGACGTGCCTCGAGAGTCCACGCAGAGGTGAGGGTCGGGTGATGTTCGGGAAGTCCCGTAGTATGTGGGCGTAAGGACAACCGTCGGAGATGGTGGAGATTGAAGGTGCGGAGACAGTGGAGAGGCCAATGTCTAAATCGAGTGTCTTCTCGCCGTAGGTAGGGATGGCTATGCTGTCGGCAGGAACGAGTGTGTAGTCAATGGGGGTGGTACGGATGCGAGGATTACGGGGAACGATGGACATAGAGCCTTCGGTGTCCGCCAGCAAGGAGAGACCTTACCCTCTTGTCTGCCATGAACAGGCGGCACTGTGGCTGGGCTTCGACAATTACGAGAGGCGAACAACTCAATGACTTTTTAAAAAGAATTTTATTAACAATATGAAAGAGAGCAAGCCGACATGGAGACGGCCTACAACTGAACTGAGACACTGATTGATAGTAGAGTAGGTTTATAAAGGTATTGAGAGATGCAGTGGATGCGGTTCTTGCTGATAGTGCATAGTTGGCAGTTACCATGCTCCTAACTCGTCCCTCCTGAAGATGTGAGCTGTCCCAGCGAAACGATAGGATGTGAAGAAATGGGCTGAGATTTCATGCAATATCTGAAAAATACTTGTTCCAATGAGAAACTGGCTGCTTCTATGAATAATACATATTTTAATAAAAGTTTATAATGATTAAAATCTATATTATCTAATTCGTCTAAAGAAACAAAATTAACATTCACTTTATGTACGTCATCAAAAGTTAGGTTACTTTTAAAAACAGTGATTGGTATAGCATCTAATTTATTATTAAAAGGTTCCCAAAATATATATCTAGAACTAAAATTTACAATTGTTTGACCATTTTCTAAGTATATGAGTTCTGATCCTTTATCTCTTATAGACATGATATGTTCATTAACATTTATTTATAAGTTATCTATCTTAAAAATTAGATATTGGTTAATAATATTAACATACTTGATAAATGATGATTTTATCTTAATATCTAAGCTAATACATTCTTTAAAATCTGAATGTTCAATAATATTAGAAATATAAGTATTAATAATTTTAATAATATTTTTACAATAATAACGGGCATCAATTAGAATCAGTTGTTATTCGTTCAATATGTTCTGTAATTCATTAATATTTCTCATTAAATTGAGGTAGTTATTACACTTCCTTGGCGTTCAACTGTATAAGACAACAAAAAGTATGTTTCATAGATCACTGTATGGAGAGGTATTTCAATAATACATGATAAAATATCTTTATATATGGAACAATGGATCCTACTTAATTGCCATAACACATTAGAATTATTTGAAATTAGTCGAACATGCGCAGCATTAATTTACTTAGTTCGTCATATGAAATTATACAAGACTGAATTATACCTAGTTTACAGAATTCGTGACTTGTGTCAATATCTGCGATTCTACTGGATAAAATAAATATATAAATTTTGAAAAATACATTGATATTGTTGGTTTATTTCTAACACATTAGAAGTATTTACAAAATAAGCAATATATTTGTCCAGATGATTATTGTTATCCTGAATAATTTTAATTTCTTGATTAAATCCCTCAACCAATTTTTTATTGACTGATAAACCCTCTTCCACGTTATGCTTTAAATGATGTTCATTAGTTTGAATTTTTCCTAACATTTCGTCATATTTTGCTTTGTACTCCGCGTCCATGTTGCCGGTTAATCAACTAATTGCAGTGTCAATGCCATTAATTAAACCTTATCTATTTCTAACATGTCCAATAAGTAAATGGGATAGTTTTTTTGTAAGCATCCTCGATCATCAGTGAATAATTTTGGATTGTCGTGGGTTTTTTGATGCATATGGTATTTGTCTTGTTAAAAATTCAATTCTTTGGAGTTCGTCATCCATTACAGTAAGATTTATGTTATGTAAGTAGCTGTAAGTTTCGTTAATTAAAAATGAGTCTTGTATTTTAATGGGTATTATACCTGAAGTCTTGTCAAGTCAGTTATCTTGTAACAATTGAGTGTTGTTAGTTGAATCACTAGGACCTGCTTCATGATCATTTTGATCTGAAACAAAATCAGTTCTTTTAACAAGTTTCCTGGGTCGTTTGATTCTATTGGGATGTACTTTAAATTCATGTTTTCCACGCGGGAATTTACCTTTCTTATTGTCTACATTGTATGCTACTTTCGCTTACTTAGGTTTTTCCTTTCTGTGATGTATTTGTTTTTGGAATATTTCTTCAGGTAATTCTACTCCTTCCCTATTTTCATTTAATTTTTCTGTCCTATGTTCTTTTTCTTTTATAATCGTTGTAACAATTTTCAGTCTGTTATGGTAATCATTTGCTCTTTCTTCTAATACTGCAGTTTCTTTTAAGTCTTTATAATATGGGTTTTCTGTAATACCGAATGTCAGTTCGATTGGTGTCATTTTTGTGGTTGAATTTAATGAGTTGTTATATGCTATAATTGCAATTTGCATGTTAGTCAGTGTGTCTTGTGAAATGTTTTTCATTTGTGTTATATTAATAGTTCTACTAAACTCGAATGGGCTCTTTCCAGTAGTCGCTGACGGTCTGAGTGTCGAGGAGTAATAGAGTATGGTTCGATACCATAGAAATTTAATTAGTTTTTGACACCTGCATTGTCAAATTCTTTACCATTATCCATCTGTATTAATTTGTATATATGGTAATGTGATAAGTAAGTAATCAAACTGTTTTGAATGTCTATTCGATTTAAACTTTTTAATGGGTATGCCAATAATCTTTTGGAAAAGCAATCGATGACTGTAAGAAATTTTTGTTGTTTAAACAAAAACGTGTCAATTTGAAGTTTCTCAAAAGGTGTATTAGGTGTGGGAGATTTTCTTTCGTACTTAACTCGTAAACAAATTTCACATCGATATAACAGTTAATTAATAAAATCACTTCTGTCTCTTCTCATTGTTGGCCAGTAATATGGTCTTCTAATGAGTATGTAAGATTCGTTAATTCCGCGGTCACATCTTTTCCCTATGTGATAGTTACCTACTATTTCCTTTTGTCCTTCTTTGTCTGTTATGCCCAAGTTAATCTTATTATATCTTTTTATTTTAGTTGTACAAAATTCACTAGTTATAAATAGAGGAAAATAAATTATATAATTCTTCATATACACTTTCTAATATTCCTTCCTTTTAGCAGATTTCCCTTAAGGGAAATCAGCTATTGAGGTCGTACTCATGACGCGAGTTTCGAAAAATTTCTTCAAATGTCCATCGATCCTACCCAGGAGATGACGAAAATGAGGTCCGTTCATAATTATATATATATATATATATATATATATATATATATATATATATATATATATATGTAGGTGTGTTGTTCTTTTCGGAGCTTTGGTCAATGTTGGTGAAATGAATCTTAGTTTATGCCAATATTTCGAGAATTTTTATTTTCTCTTCCTCAGTGCTGTAAAAATTACATGTACTACATTATAATATTGCACATTGGTGTTATACATTGTTATAAAAGGGTGTTTTTTCCTTAATATTACTTACCAAGACTAAATATATTTATAGACTAGTATACATTCTTATTGCACTATGATTAGGGTTATAGTGACCTTCCTTGTTTTGTTTACATAGCAGGGTCACAGCCTTTTGTATGTTTTATATATTTATAGTATGGTGTATTTGTTTGTTAAACTATATTATAATTGTGTACTGTGGTTCTTATATTATTTTACAATGGTTATTGCTATGCACTATTTTAATTATTGCTATGTTTTGTTAAATCTATGTTATTGCCACTTACCACTATGTTATTGCAACTTATATTATTTTACAATAATTATTGCTATGCACTATTACAATCATTGTCTTGTTATTTTAAATTATAATTATTGTTGTGTTATGTTAAAGTTATTCCTATGTTGTATTTATGTTGCTATTTTTATTCTTATATTTATTATGTTATAGCAACCATTCCTGTGTGTTACTAAAATCATTGTTATGCCTATATTAAAGCTATTCTTATGTTGCATTATTATTATTATTATTCTATTATGTATCTACAGTATTGTTATTCTATTATGTATCTACAGTATTATTATTCTATTGTGTTTCTACAGTATTATTATTCTATTATGTATCTACAGTATTATTATTCTATTATGTTACAGTTATTAATGCTGTTTGTAGTTATATTTTTATTAGAGCCACCTTCTTGATGTATTACATCTATTAAGTTATAATATGTTTCAGTTGTTATAGTGTTATATATATATATATATATATATATATATATATATATATATATATATATATATACACACACACACACACACATATTTAAAATAATAATGATATGGGTATTATATATAATGTGGTGTATGGGGTGCTCGAGTGTTATGTATGTGAATATATGTTATGAGAATATATGTTTTGAATCAAAACTCAAAGCAAAAATACCCCCAAACAAAAAGAGCAATGTCATTTACAAGATACCATGCAAAAACTGCAACACATTATACATTGGAGAAACCAGCCAATAACAGGCCACAAATCTGATATAAAAATTAACGAACTAAACAGTGCATTGGCCCAACACAGCATCAACAATGACCACCACTTCACGACTACAACGAAACACAAATACTAGACATAGAACCCAACAAATCCAAAAGAATGTTTAAGGAAATGCTATACATAGCCCAACACAAAAACACATGCAACAAAAAGACAGACATTGACAAACTCAGCACCATATACTGCAACATAATACCATAAATACACCTCAACACTATACAATATTCATATCCATACATAACATATATTCACATACATAACACTCGAGCACCCCATACACCACATTATATATAATACCCATATCATTATTATTATAAATATGTGTGTGTATATATATATATATATATATATATATATATATATATATATATATATATATAACACTATAACAACTGAAACATATTATAACTTAATAGATGTAATACATCAAGAAGGTGGCTCTAATAAAAATATAACTACAAACAGCATTAATAACTGTAACATAATAGAATAATAATACTGTAGATACATAATAGAATAATAATACTGTAGAAACACAATAGAATAATAATACTGTAGATACATAATAGAATAACAATACGTTAGATACATAATAGAATAATAATAATAATAATGCAACATAAGAATAGCTTTAATATAGGCATAACATTGATTTTAGTAACACACAGGAATGGTTGTTATAACATAATAAATATAGGAATAAAAATAGCAACATAAATACAACATAGGAATAACTTTAACATAACACAACAATAATTATAATTTAAAATAACATGACAATGATTGTAATAGTGCATAGCAATAATTATTGTAAAATAATATAAGTTGCAATAACATAGTGGTAAATGGCAATAACATAGATTTAACAAAACATAGCAATAATTAATATAGTGCATAGCAATAACCATTGTAAAATAATATAAGAACCACAGTACAACAATTATAATATAGTTTAACAAACAAATACACCATACTATAAATATATAAAACATACAAAAGGCTGTGACCCTGCTATGTAAACAAAACAAGGAAGGTTACTATAACCCTAGTCATAGTGCAATAAGAATGTATACTAGTCTATAAATATATTTAGTCTTGGTAAGTAATAATAAGGAAAAAACACCCTTTTATAACAATGTATAACACCAATGTGCAATATTATAATGTAGTACATGTAATTTTTACAGCCCTGAGGAAGAGAAAATAAAAATTCTCGAAATATTGGCATAAACTAAGATTCATTTCACCAACATTGACCAAAGCTCCGAAAAGAACAACACACCACATATAAATACAACCTGGTCGAAAACATCAGCACAATTATATATATATATATATATATATATATATATATATATATATATATATATATGTCTGTTAACGCTCTAGCGGTCGCAATTTTCATTTGAACATTACGAAACTCGATATTTAAACGTTTAATGCAAAAATAAAGATCAAGTTCGTTAATGGCTGAAATCGAACCAGTGGGAGGGGGGGTTTAGAGGGGAGGAAATATTATATAGAATCAATCTTATTGCAAATTAAATTTACTATAAATAATGTTATATACATTTATTCTGTATCTTGAATATTAACCGAGAAATTTGCATTTTTCTGTTTTCAGCTTCTGAGATGAGATCGGCTAAATTCGGGTCTAGTCGTGAGTTTCCGTCAAGAGCTAGTTCGGGCCCTTCCCGTAACTGTTTGACTCTCTATTCTGAAATTTCTCTATTATAAAACTTCACGTGGGAAATCTGCTAAGTTTACGCAGCCCCTGCGTGACGGACATTTTACAAATAACTCCGTAAGTGGTGTTCGGTTTTAAATATTGAACAATAGCAGATTTAATTTCATCTGAACAATTTGAGTTAGTAAAGAAAAACGTAGTAAAAAAAAAAACTAGTTTCATTAAAATATTTTTTAATCAGTGTTTTTGTCTCCTAATTCTAATACAATTTGGTTTTGTTCTATGTTTAAGATTTTATCGTCATCCATAATAACTACTTGTTCATTTGAACTGTCCTGCGAATGCATTGTTGCTAAACTTTCGGAATCCTCCATATCATGTTCTGGGTATTCTCTAAGAAATTCCT
Organism: Riptortus pedestris; assembly: GCA_019009955.1. Lineage (NCBI taxonomy): Eukaryota > Metazoa > Arthropoda > Insecta > Hemiptera > Alydidae > Riptortus > Riptortus pedestris. The sequence continues at coordinate 474,714 of CM032233.1, forward strand.
CTAATACTTCTTGGGGGACAACGTCCTCAACAGCATTTCCGGTATGAAATATTATTCTACTTAACGCGTCAGCTACATTATTAGTTTTCCCTTGTACATATTTAATATCGAAATCAAATTCATCTAATGCTAATTTGCATCTTATTAATTTGGAATTAGGTTCTTTAATACTGCGTAGCCATTGCAATGATTTATGGTCTGTCAGAAGACTAAATTTTCTACCGTTAAGATAAGGTCTAAAATGTTTACTAGACCATAGTATAGCGAGCAAGTCTTTTTCTATTGTTGAAAAATTTTATTCTGCTTTATTAAGAGTTCTGGAAGCGTAAGCTATTGGGAGGACTTTCCCATCAAAATTTTGGGGTAAACCAGAGCCGATTGCATTATTAGAGGCATCTGTTGTCAGAATAAAAGATTTTGAAAAATCGGGGAGCTGAAGAATAGGATTATTATGTAATAATAGTTTTAGTTTTTCAAAAGCATTTTTATATTCGGGGTCATTTATATTTATTTTTGCATCCTTTTTTAGAGCTGCTGTCAAAGGTTTAGCAATTTTTGCACTTTCGATAATAACCTGTAAGTCCTAAAAATCTTTTAATTTCTTTAACGTTTTTTGGAATTGGAAAATGTTTGACTGCTTCTAATTTTAAAGGATTAGGTTCCATTCCCTTATCTGAAACAATATGTCCTAAATATAATAATTCCTTTTTGAAAAATTTTGTTTTATCAATTTGGATCTTTAAATTGTGCTCTTTTAATTTTTTGAAAACTGATTTTAAATGTTCCTCAAGATTATATGAAAATACTATTATATCATCCATATAAACAAGAACATTACAAATTCTAGGAAATATTAAATTCATTGCTCATTGAAATGTGGATGGACTATTTTTGAGTCCCATGGGGAGACGAAGATACTCAAAATGTCCATTTTCCGTGGAAAAAGCAGTTTTTTCAATTGCCTCGGGATCCATCTCGATTTGATAAAATCCAGAGGCTAGGTCTATGATAGAGTGGCTCTACCTATTTTTCCGAATAAATCTTCTATGTTTGGCAATGGATATTTGTCATCAATGGTCTTATCGTTTAGTTTCCGATAATCAACAACCATTCTACTTTTCGTTTTCCCGATGCATCCGGTTTCTTTGGAACTACCCAAATCGGGGAATTGTAGGGAGAGTTTGAATGTATAATTATTTTGTTTTTTAATAATTTATAAATTTCTAACTCTACATCTTTTCTAAAAATCTCCGGTATCAATAGTTTTTCAAATAAACGGGTAATTCATCTTTAGTTATTATTTTGTGTTTTAAAATATTAGTCGCTCTCAATTTATCATTATCTCTTTTTATTATTTCAGGGTATTGTTTGAGCAATTTAATTATTTCATTTTTTTCTTCCCGGTTCATGATTCGTTTTAATAAGTTGCGGTATTTCATCAATTATATCCTTTATATTAATTTCCTCTTCCATTATCTCTTCAACTTCCAAAGGCTCGTCAGGACATATGGTCATAACTTCCTTTGATTTGTTGAAGATAATGCAAGTGGCTTCACTATTTCTGGGATCTATTAATCCTTCCTTTATTTTATAATTTTCCGTTTCTAGAGATTTAAGTAAACCGACCTTATTGGGAATCGACCTAATAGGCATTAGATAGGAGGAGAGCAGAGCGGGGGGCGGCAGGAGAGCTGAGTGTAGGCGGGAGGAGAGCTGGGCGGGGGGCGGGTGGAGCGCAGCGCGGGGGGCGGCAGGAGAGCTGCGTGTGGGCGGGAGGAGAGCAGAGCGGGGAGCGGCAGATGAGCTGAGTGCGGGCGGGAGGAGAGCAGAGGGGGGGGCGGCAGGAGAGCTGAGTGTGGGCGGGAGGAGAGCAGAGCGGGGGGCGGCAGGAGAGCTGAGTGTGGGCGGGAGGAGAGCAGAGCCGGGGGCGGCAGGAGAGCTGAGTGTGGGCGGGAGGAGAGCAGAGCGGGGGGCGGCAGGAGAGCTGAGTGTGGGCGGGAGGAGAGCTGAGCGGGGAGCCGCAGGAGAGCTGAGAGGGGGCGGGAGGAGAGCATAGCGGGGGCGGCAGGAGAGCTGAGTGTGGGCGGGAGGAGAGCAGAGCGGGGGGCGGCAGGAGAGCTGAGTGCGGGCGGGAGGAGAGCAGAGCGGGGGGCGGCTGGAGAGCTGAGTGTGGGCGGGAGGAGAGCATAGCGGGGAGCGGCAGGAGAGCTGAGTGTGGGCGGGAGGAGAGCAGAGCGGGGAGCGGCAGGAGAGCTGAGTGTGGGCGGGAGGAGAGCAGAGCGGGGGGCGGCAGGAGAGCTGAGTGAGGGCGTGAGGAGAGCAGAGCCGGGCGCGTCAGGAGAGCGGAGTGGGGGCGGGAGGAGAGCAGAGCGGGGGGCGCCAGGAGAGCTGAGGGGGGGCGGGAGGAGAGCAGAGCGGGGGGCGGCAGGAGAGCTGAGTGTGGGCGGGAGGAGAGCAGAGCGGGGGCGGCAGGAGAGCTGAGTGTGGGCGGGAGGAGAGCAGAGCGGGGGGCGGCAGGAGAGCTGACTGTGGGCGGGAGGAGAGCAGAGCGGGGGCGGCAGGAGAGCTGAGTGTGGGCGGGAGGAGAGCAGAGCCGGGGGCGGCAGGAGAGCTGAGTGTGGGCGGGAGGAGAGCAGAGCGGGGGGCGGCAGGAGAGCTGAGTGTGGGCGGGAGGAGAGCAGAGCGGGGGGCGGCAGGAGAGCTGAGTGTGGGCGGGAGGAGAGCAGAGCGGGGGGCGGCAGGAGAGCTGAGTGTGGGCGGGAGGAGAGCAGAGCGGGGGGCGGCAGGAGAGCTGAGTGTGGGCGGGAGGAGAGCAGAGCGGGGGGCGGCAGGAGAGCTGAGTGAGGGCGGGAGGAGAGCAGAGCGGGGGCGGCCCAGGAGCGCAGTGTGGGCGGGCGTGGAGAGCAGAGCGGAGCGGGGGGGCGGGAGGAGAGCAGAGTGGGGGCGGCAGGAGAGCTGAGTGTGGGCGGGAGGAGAGCAGAGCCGGGGGCGGCAGGAGAGCTGAGTGTGGGCGGGAGGAGAGCAGAGCGGGGGGCGGCAGGAGAGCTGAGTGTGGGCGGGAGGAGAGCAGAGCGGGGGGCGGCAGGAGAGCTGAGTGTGGGCGGGAGGAGAGCAGAGCGGGGGGCGGCAGGAGAGCTGAGTGTGGGCGGGAGGAGAGCAGAGCGGGGGGCCGCAGGAGAGCTGAGTGTGGGCGGGAGGAGAGCAGAGCGGGGGGCGGCAGGAGAGCTGAGTGTGGGCGGGAGGAGAGCAGAGCGGGGGGGCGGCAGGAGAGCTGAGTGTGGTCGGGAGGAGAGCAGAGCGGGGGGGCGGCAGGAGAGCTGAGTGTGGGCGGGAGGAGAGCAGAGCGGGGGGGCGGCAGGAGAGCTGAGTGTGGGCGGGAGGAGAGCAGAGCGGGGGGCGGCAGGAGAGCTGAGTGTGGGCGGGAGGAGAGCAGAGCGGGGGGCGGCAGGAGAGCTGATTGTGGGCGGGAGGAGAGCAGAGCGGGGGGGCGGCAGGAGAGCTGAGTGTGGGCGGGAGGAGAGCAGAGCGGGGGGGCGCCAGGAGAGCTGAGTGTGGGCGGGAGGAGAGCAGAGCGGGGAGCGGCAGGAGAGCTGAGTGTGGGCGGGAGGAGAGCAGAGCGGGGGGGCGGCAGGAGAGGTGAGGGTGGGCGGGAGGAGAGCAGAGCGGGGGGGGGCAGGGGAGCTGAGTTTGGGCGGGAGGCTCGCAGAGCGGGGGGCGGCAGGAGAGCTGAGTGTGGGCGGGAGGAGAGCAGAGCGGGGGGTGGCAGGAGAGCTGAGTGTGGGCGGGAGGAGAGCAGAGCGGGGGGGGCGGCAGGAGAGCTGAGTGTGGGCGGGAGGAGAGCAGAGCGGGGGGGGCGGCAGGAGAGCTGAGTGTGGGCGGGAGGAGAGCAGAGCGGGGGGGGCGGCAGGAGAGCTGAGTGTGGGCGGGAGGAGAGCAGAGCGGGGGGTTGCAGGAGAGCTGAGTGTGGTTGGGAGGAGAGCAGAGGAGGGGGGCGGCAAGAGAGCTGAGTTTGGGCGGGAGGAGAGCAGAGGAGGGGGCGGCAAGACATGAGCTACCTCATTTTATAACAAATATGTGCAAAAATAAAGAAGAAACAAACATCAAGTTGAGCCATCATGCCCATTGCCCATTGCCCTTTGGCAAAATACAGCCTTGTCTTTTATATATTAACATTCACCATGGCCCTTACGGCAATTTAGTTGTAAAAACAATAATATATCATGTTATCCATTAGTTATATTTCATTCTTTCTTTATACAGTAAAGAACCCCCTGGCTATAAAAGGATGGTAACCTGTAGATAACCCGTCCCGATTAGCCTAGTTGCATAAAGAGGACGTAAAATAAAAATAAAAAAAAATTGGATTCTCTAAGTATAACATTATAATGAGATGTAGATGGATTACTTACAGTTGTTTCTGAATCTGAAGAATCTGAATTTTGAATTCTGATGTGGTCCAGTTTCAAGTTGCAGGATGGTCCTCTCCTTCCAGCCAGGCTCTTCTGCTAAACTCGGAATTCTTGACCACGAGCGATGTTTTCTGCGAAAATCGGGATACTTGATCACGATTGAAGTTGTTCAATTCAATTGAAATCTCAAAGTCTTCCACAAGTCCCTGACAATTTGGGTGCCAATTACGAGAGGCAAACAACTTAATGACTTTCTAAAAAGAGTTTTATTAACAATATGACAGAGAGCAAGCCGACATGGAGACGGCCTACAACTGAACTGAGACACTGATTGATAGTAGAGTAGGTTTATAAAGGTATTGAGAGATGCAGTGGATGCGGTTCTTGCTGATAGTGCATAGTTGGCAGTTACCATGCTCCTAACTGACGATTGCCGCTTCATCAGTCGGCCCCTCTAAAACTCCTGCTGCTCACGAGGCTTCCAGTGGCGGGGTTTCTGGTATTTCCGGGCCATGGCTCCCAATTTGCGTTGGAAGAAGCAGAGTCCGTCGCCTGAAGACTTCGCGTGCCACTTTCCGGGGAACTAACATCGCTGTCGTAGATGTTCTACCTCTGTCCGAAGCTTCTTCAGCTCCTCTAGAATGAAGTCATTGCTGGAGCTCGTCGAGGGTTCAATTAAAGTGGCAGTGCGTGGGGTTGTAAAAGCGTTGGCTTCAGGCCGCTCTACCTCGAGAATGCGATCAGCCACGCTGGTAAGGGCCGCCACGTCCTCCTGGTTGGTGGCAGCCAGAATTTCCTGTACGCGCGGGGGTAAGTTCCTAAGCCAAAGGGTCCTGACGACGTCTGAGTTGAAGGTAGATGCCGCCAACTCTATCATCTGCCTACATAGCTGCGAAGGGCGCTGACTCCCTAGCTGGTTATCCTCGAGCAGTTTCTTGATTCGACGACTTTCCGATTCGCCGTTAATAGAAATAAGACGCTTAAGCTGTCTGTATGGGTCGTCAGAATCACCTGAGGAGATCTGTTACTTGCGTCAGAACGTCCAACTCCAATCCAGCTACAACCGCCTGGAACTTCAATCAGGATGAAGTCACCCTAGATAAGGCAAATACTGCGTCCACTTGTAAGAACCAGAGTATTGGGTTCTTCTTATAGAACACCGTAAACGGGATGGTGCTCCTAAAAACGCCGCTACCTCTGGATGGAACAGGGATCCATGGGCCAGAGGATCTGCTTGCTGTTTTGTCTGATCCGTCGTCACGTAAGTTGATTATATATATTAGGAAAAAATCGAAAGTAGCCTCGCACAGAAGGAAAAAAAAAAAAACTTTCGTCGGTATAATAGGGTAACTACGGCTTTACCTTTGCTGCTGAGTTGGCTTCGATGTCGTAAGAGGTATTTGCTGGCGTTATTTCAACAATAAGATGGCTTTATAACGCTCTTATGCTCCATGAAGGTCATATTTTTCTACTTACGTGATTGAGACGAATATTATTAAAAATCACGTCGGTTGGTCACCACATTCACGTTCTTATGTTAAATAGATGCGTTAAATAAAAGCCAATGTTCTAAAACCCAACACTATTTATATTTGTTTGTTTCATGTACATATTCGAAGATTATCAAAAGAAGAAGCTACATATGTACACTCAGTGAAAGACAGAAGAAAATACTAGCCTTCACCACTTTCTGTTTTTCACAGCAGGCTGGCTCCGTTGCCATGGCAACGCCAAACACGTTCCCATGACAACGAATGCGGCCGCTACAAGCTGGTCATAGAGACACGTTTCTAATGGGAACTCAAGTACTACAGTCAATCTGGAATGTGGAGGCAGTTGTTACAGATTCATTGAATACCGCTAGCATTGTTCTGGGAGACCAGATCTTGCAGAGGCGGTAGTGGCTCATCAACAAATACAGCTGCTATTGAGCTGGTAGAACAGCACCGTCTGAAGCATTAACATATTACTATAGTTAAATCTGCGGCTGGAGGCCGGCACAGCTGATATGTGCTACTGCAGAAGTGGGAAAGGAAGGGAGGGGCTTACTAACACTGAAGTGGCTACGGTAGAAGTGGGAAAGGAGGAAAGGGGCTTACTGAACGTGAAGTGGCTACGGTAGAAGTGGGAGAGGTGGGGAGGGGCTTACAGACCGTGAACTGGCTGCGGTAGAAGTGGGAAAGGAGAGGAGGGGCTTACTGACCCTGAAGTGGCTACGGTAGAAGTGGGAAAGAGGGGAGGGGCTTACTGACCGTGAGGGCTACGGTAGAAGTGGGAGAGGAGGGGAGGGGATTACTGAACCTGAAGTGGCTACGGTAGAAGTGGGAGAGGAGGGGAGGGGCTTACTGACCCTGAAGTGGCTACGGTAGAAGTGGGAAAGGAGGGGAGGGGCTTACTGACCGTGAGAGGCTACGGTAGAAGAGGGAGAGAAGGGGAGGGGCTTACTGACCCTGAAGTGGCTACGGTAGAAGTGGGAAAGGAGGGGAGGGGCTTACTGACCTTGAAGCAGCTCCAGTATTGGTGGTAGCAGGGAGGGGCTTACTGACCTTGAAGCAGCTCCAGTATTGGTGGTAGCAGGGAGGGGCTTACTGACCTTGAAGTAGCTCCAGTATTGGTGGTAGCAGGGAGGGGCTTACTGACCTTTATGTAGCTCCAGTAATGGTGGTGGCAGGGAAAGGCTTACTGACCTTTATGTAGCTCCAGTAATGGTGGTAGCAGGGAAAGGCTTACTGACCTTTATGTAGCTCCAGTAATGGTGGTGGCAGGGAGGGACTAACTGACCTCTATGTAGCTCCAGTAATGGTGGTGGCAGGGAGGGACTAACTGACCTCTATGTAGCTCCAGTAATGGTGGTAGCAGGGAAAGGCTTACTGACCTTTATGTAGCTCCAGTAATGGTGGTGGCAGGGAGGGACTTACTGACCTTTATGTAGCTCCAGTAATGGTGGTGGCAGGGAGGGACTTACTGACCTTTATGTAGCTCCAGTAATGGTGGTGGCAGGGAAAGGCTTACTGACCTTTATGTAGCTCCAGTAATGGTGGTAGCAGGGAGGGACTTACAGACCTTTATGTAGATCCAGTAATGGTGGTGGCAGGGAGGGACTAACTGACCTTTATGTAGCTCCAGTAATGGTGGTGGCAGGGAGAGGCTTACTGACCTTTATGTAGCTCCAGTAATGGTGTTGCAGGGAAAGGCCTACTGACCTCTATGTAGCTCCAGTAATGGTGGTGGCAGGGAAAGGCTTACTGACCTTTATGTAGCTCCAGTAATGGTGGTGGCAGGGAAAGGCTTACTGACCTTTATGTAGCTCCAGTAATGGTGGTGGCAGGGAAAGGCTTACTGACCTTTATGTAGCTCCAGTAATGGTGGTTGCAGGGAAAGGCTTACTGACCTTTATGTAGCTCCAGTAATGGTGGTGGCAGGGAGGGACTAACTGACCTCTATGTAGCTCCAGTAATGGTGGTGGCAGGGAAAGGCTTACTGACCTTTATGTAGCTCCAGTAATGGTGGTGGCAGGGAAAGGCTTACTGACCTTTATGTAGCTCCAGTAATGGTGTTGCAGGGAAAGGCTTACTGACCTCTATGTAGCTCCAGTAATGGTGGTGGCAGGGAAAGGCTTACTGACCTTTATGTAGCTCCAGTAATGATGGTGGCAGGGAGGGACTAACTGACCTTTATGTAGCTCCAGTAATGGTGGTGGCAGGGATGGCTTACTGACCTTTATGTAGCTCCAGTAATGGTGGTGGCAGGGAAAGGCTTACTGACCTTTATGTAGCTCCAGTAATGGTGGTAGCAGGGAAAGGCTTACTGACCTTTATGTAGCTCCAGTAATGGTGGTGGCAGGGAGGGACTAACTGACCTTTATGTAGCTCCAGTAATGGTGGTGGCAGGGAAAGGCTTACTGACCTTTATGTAGCTCCAGTAATGGTGGTGGCAGGGAAAGGCTTACTGACCTTTATGTAGCTCCAGTAATGGTGGTGGCAGGGAAAGGCTTACTGACCTTTATGTAGCTCCAGTAATGGTGGTGGCAGGGAAAGGCTTACTGACCTTTATGTAGCTCCAGTAATGGTGGTGGCAGGGAAAGGCTTACTGACCTTTATGTAGCTCCAGTAATGGTGGTGGCAGGGAAAGGCTTACTGACCTTTATGTAGCTCCAGTAATGGTGGTGGCAGGGAGGGACTAACTGACCTTTATGTAGCTCCAGTAATGGTGGTGGCAGGGAAAGGCTTACTGACCTTTATGTAGCTCCAGTAATGGTGGTGGCAGGGAAAGGCTTACTGACCTTTATGTAGCTCCAGTAATGGTGGTGGCAGGGAGGGACTAACTGACCTTTATGTAGCTCCAGTAATGGTGGTGGCAGGGAAAGGCTTACTGACCTTTATGTAGCTCCAGTAATGGTGGTGGCAGGGAGGGACTAACTGACCTCTATGTAGCTCCAGTAATGGTGGTGGCAGGGAAAGGCTTACTGACCTTTATGTAGCTCCAGTAATGGTGGTGGCAGGGAAAGGCTTACTGACCTTTATGTAGCTCCAGTAATGGTGGTGGCAGGGAAAGGCTTACTGACCTTTATGTAGCTCCAGTAATGGTGGTGGCAGGGAAAGGCTTACTGACCTTTATGTAGCTCCAGTAATGGTGGTGGCATGGAAAGGCTTACTGACCTTTATGTAGCTCCAGTAATGGTGGTGGCAGGGAAAGGCTTACTGACCTTTATGTAGCTCCAGTAATGGTGGTGGCAGGGAAAGGCTTACTGACCTTTATGTAGCTCCAGTAATGGTGGTGGCAGGGAAAGGCTTACTGACCTTTATGTAGCTCCAGTAATGGTGGTGGCAGGGAAAGGCTTACTGGCCTTTATGTAGCTCCAGTAATGGTGGTGGCAGGGAAAGGCTTACTGACCTTTATGTAGCTCCAGTAATGGTGGTGGCAGGGAAAGGCTTACTGACCTTTATGTTGCTCCAGTAATGGTGGTGGCAATACTCGTATGCTTGCAAGTTGTTCGTTTCATGTCCGAGACCAGCCAATGTTTCTAGGCACAGAGATCATTAAGGTTTCAGAGGTCAGATAGTTATCCTCCTTGTAGACCTATATGTATATTTGGCCATTTACCCAATTTTTATCTGATTTTGACAGCCTAGCCGAAATACCTACACCATATTTATATTGAAAATAGATACACTTTTAATATATTTTAATTAAAAATCGAAATACCTGTCCAAATTTGTCCTTATGCCTAATGACGAAGTGTGAATTTGTCCGTCTCATAATAGCGATGAAGTCAAATGCCATTTCTCTGGGAGATATAATATGGAAGAACGTTTCGAATCTTGTGCCTAAAACAAGCGAAATAATTGTCCTCTAATAACACACCCGTTCCATTCATGTATAGTTTATACATTTATAGGACAAGTATAAATTTTAGTCTAACAGGAAGGATGCCGGGGAAGAAAGGTTTGATTAAAACAATGAAAGGCTCGATATAGATTAAAGTGGTATATTGGCGTGCTTCTTGAATTATGTAAAACTTGGCAGTTTTGGTTCCTATTAGAACTATACAATAAAGAGTAGTGGTGGTGACAATTAGAACTATATAATACTTGGCAAGGGTGATTCACATTAGACCATACAATACAGGGTAGTGGTGCTACCAACTGGAACTGTATAATATTTGGCAAGGGTGATTGTTATCAGAACTATATAATACAGGCTACAGTCTTTGGAAGTCGTGGAAACTATCATACGAGTAGCTATACAATACAGGGGTGTGGTGATAACTATTAGAACATACAATACAGTGGAGTAGTGGTAACTACTAGAACTGTATAATATTTGGCAAGGGTGATTGTTATCAGAACTATATAATACAGGCTACAGTCTTTGGCAGTCGTGGAAACTATCATACGAGTAGCTATACAATACAGGGGTGTGGTGATAACTATTAGAACATACAATACAGTGGAGTAGTGGTAACTACTAGAACTATATAATACTTGGCAAGGGTGGTTCCTATTAGAACTATACAATAAAGGGTAGTGGGGTAACTACTAGAACTTTATAATACTTGGCAAGGGTGGTTGCTATTAGAACTATACAATAAAGGGTAGTGGTGGTAACTACTAGAACTATATAATACTTGGCAAGGGTGGTTCCTATTAGAACTATACACTAAAGGGTAGTGGTGGTAACTACTAGAACTATATAATACTTGGCAAGGGTGGTTGCTATTAGAACTATACAATAAAGGGTAGTGGTGGTAACTACTAGAACTGTATAATATTTGGCAAGGGTGATTGTTATCAGAACTATATAATACAGGGTACAGTCTTTGTTAGTCGTGGAAACTATCATAACTATATAATACAGGGGTGTGGTGATAACTATTAGAACATACAATACGGGGTAGTGGTGGTTATTATTAGAAATATGTAATACTTTCCAAGGCTTGTTACTGTTAGAGCTATACAATACAGAGTAGTGGCGGTGACTACTAGAAATATATAACACACGGGTTCGGTGGTTATTATTTAAACTATAAAATATAGAGTGTTGCTATTTTAGCAAATTTCTCTTGCAGTGGAAATCACACACACACACACACACACACACACACACACACACACACACACACACACACACACACACACACACACAAACACACACACAAACACACACACACACATTTGTCTATTAACGCCCTAGCAGTCTCAATTTCGGTTTGTTTTTGCGGAAATTTTGCGTTTTTAATAAAAATTCAAGTGCAAGTTTGTTAAGGGCTGAAGACGGCAGGGGATGAAAAAGTAAAAAATCACAATTCTATTTTTCATATGAAAGAATGTAGTTTTTAGTAATATTGCTGCAAATTTAGTTTCGCACTTTCTTACTATTTAGAAGATAAAGCGAGATAATTACATTTCACATCTCAAGCTTACACCTGTGGTGGTAGGTGAGGCAGGCATTGACTGTGATGTGTTTCTGCTACTGTATTTACTTAGGACTGCTTAGGTCGTCAGAGTGGATTGGCTACGGTAACCCGTTCCTCTATGGACCGTATTAGAGTAATGTTGACCGAGAATGATGCACTAGGGAAACACCGATAGTGGGTAATAGTGGTCAAGCCACTGACTGCTAAGCTTATTTTCAAGTGGTGCAAGGAGAAGGCAACCAGGGGGGTGCCATTCGGCAGATGCGCAGATCGTCCCTTTTTTCGACTTTGGAGCATGACATCATGAAATTCTACTTTAAATTTTGTTTACATTGTGAGCATCGCTGTCGTTTTGTGAATTGATTTATTTTTTGTGTTATAACTTCTTTTTTTTCAAAATGCCGAGTGATTGTGCTGTAGCAACATGTTTCAACAATCCTAGGAAATCAGGCAATTCTGTACCTTTTCACCGGTTTAAAAAAACCCCAGAAATTAAGAAACAGTGGGCAGTGTTGTGCAGACAAGGAGATTTGAACTTTGATGCTGATATCTGACGGGTTTGTTCAGAACATTTCAGCGACAGTGATTATTAAAGGAATTTACAAGCAGAATTGTTAGGCTATGTTCCTAATAGATTGAAATTAAAAGAAGAAGCTGTGCTCCATCTGAATTTACCAGTGTCGTCCGTAAGTAAACAAACATCTACTTCTGACTCAAAAAGTGAAACATCTAGACAATGTAGGAGTGAAAAGCGTGAAATACGTAAACATGCCCTGTGTCACATTAATAAGTTTTCTCCCAAAAAGAAGAAAAGTGATTTTTCAGCTAATACAGAAGAAGTTGATTGCAATGAATGCATTCCCTTAAAGAATAAAGTTTCTGAATATGAATCCAAATTAAACTCCGTGCTGACGCGAGTAAAATGTCTGAAAAGTAAAAACATTCATTTGAAAAAACAAGTTACTAGATTGCTATCAGATAATCACCAGCTAATAATGAATGTAAAAAGAAGAAAAATTTCTGTGAAAGAAGAAATGGAAAGGATTTGTTATCCAAATTATCCAAAACACAAATTCAGTGGTTAATAAACAAAAAAGTAAAAGGCCGTTGGACAAATGAAGATATCGCCAATGCACTAACGAGCAATGACAGCTTTTAAAAAGGTAATATTAAAATGTAATAAAATGAATTATTTTCTTGTAGTGTATCCTATAGAGCACTATAGGAATTTATTTCCCATGGTCCAATAGTAATGGTGTTACATGTTTCTTTCACAGCTATTTATTCAATGGGACTTCAATGCATATTCTCCAACATCAATGCCATTCTCTTCAAAAGGATCCAACTGGAACCGAGGCATCCCTGCGACTCGAAATAAGTGCACCTTTTTAGGACGAGAAGGATTACATGCCAGAGACAGCTTTTAACAAGATAAGTATTTAAATCTAAGTAACGGAATTATTTTCATGTAGTGTTTCCTATAGTGAGGTATAGGAATTTATTTGCCATGGTCCATTAGTAATGATATTACATGTTTCTTTCACAGCTATTTATTCAATGGGACTTCAATGTATAGGCTCCAACATCAGTGCCATTCTCTTCTCAAGGATCTAACTGGAACTGAGGCATCCCTGTGACTCGAAATATATGCATCTTTTTAGATCAAGAAGGATTACATGCCAATGACAGCCTTTAAAAATCTTGTACCTGAATGGACTAGTTGATGTTTAAACTAATTTACTAACTTATATTCTAGTAACTGGTATCTTAGTTTATTGCTTGGTTAGTTCAATGTTATTAACTTTAATTTCTTTGTATAATATTAGGCATTGCTGTTTTCATGTTTTGAACATTTCATCTTATTAAAGTAAAGTTTTTCTTTGTATTGTGTTGATTACGTAGAGAAATTACGATTTTTAAATTTAAAGGAACATTTCTCAATTTTAAGAAACTATTGTGTATTTATTTTTAATGGAATCTAATTTTACTTTTTTATTTATATTTTATTGAAATAATCCATGTTATTTCAAGTAAAATATATTCAACTAAAGTAATTTGTATCATTTACTGACCTATACCATTTTATTAATTTTGTATTCACCAAATTAATCAGAAAACAGCTTATATTGATCATATTTAAGCTGGTCCGCTCTGACTTGTGTCTTCCGAGTGACGTAGCAGACCTTGCTGCATTCTGATTGGCTATTCCTCAAATGGCCCAAGCTTATATTATAGGTACCATGAAGGCAACCACTCACTATGAGCAGCCGTAAATTATGAAACTCCCCCGTCGAGACTACCTCTTAGAGTGAGTAGAAGAAACGTTAACGAGGAGTCTATGGTCAACCGTTTGGCCTGCGGTGATGTAACTCGCCTCGTACCGCTACAAAGAACCGAAGTAATTTCTCTTTACTATGAACCCTTGATGGCTGCGAGATCGACTGACTGTTGGCTGGGCTGACGGGTTTGATCGAGGAAGAATATCTGCCCGGGTAGTAGTAGACGGGAGTTTGAAGCATTTTCTGTTGTATTTCGCGTCTGCCAGAGGTGGATAAGGATTTGATTGAACTAGTGCTGCTGGAATACACGCATGTGCTCGAGGAACCTCGGGAGGAAAGGTGCAGTTTGTCCCTGTTCCATTGTATCAAAATAGGAGATGACTCCCCCGATTTACAAACGGCCGTTTCTACAAGAGGGCAGTTCTGGAAGAATAATCAGAGGGCATGCTCGCCAGGCATGTGTATATATATATATATATATTCTTTCTCAATTCTTATTTGATCGTAACCAAACTCGATATATAAGCGTTTCATGTAAAAATAAAGGTCGAACTCGTTAATGACTGAAATTGAAAAAGGGGAGGGTGGTTTGGAGGGGGAGAATTTCTGCTGTAATTTACATTTTTTCAATATTTCGATTAGTAACCGAGATATATGTATCTATTATCAGAGAAAGCGGCCACGCTAATGGATCTAGTTGAAGGAATAAACCCGGAATCAGTGGGCAACGAAATTAAAGATCTGAGGATTACAAGAGAAGGTGCAATCCTAATCAGGACGAGCAATACAGAAGAAGCAAAAAAGCTGTCGCACGTGATCGAAAACACCAATAGCACAGGTCAGCTGCGGGTTTCAAATGTAAACAAAAGGATGCCCAGAGTTGTAGCAGTTGGAGTTGCCGCTGGATGGGAGGCAGCCAGGGTGGAGAGCCGACTAATGGAACAGCTAAATAAGGAAAGCGAAGCTGAAGGGAGTAGAGATCCAATCCGTGCTCTGTTTAGAAGAGGGCCGAGGAACAGGCATACTGTGCAATGGGTACTGCAAGTGGAGCCACATGCACGAAGAGTACTCCTTACCAACAGAGAGAAGTTCGGTCTTCTGTCGATTAAGTGTTACGGCTATATCGAACAGCCGAGGTGTTTCAAATGTTAAGCACATGGACATATGGGAAGGACGGATATGGCTGGGAGAATTAGAAATTGGCGAGTCGCGTATGGTACGGTAAGCGACCATGCCACTATCACTTTCGATTTGGGACAAGCTGGAAAAGAGAGTTACTCCCACCCAGTTAAGAGATTCATTCTTAAAGAGTCGGAATGGGACAAATATAGGGAACATTTAAACCAAAAGTACAGTCCAAAATCCCTAGATCACACTTTCCCCGAGAGCAAAGCTACATTTGAGGCTCGGGCAGGAGAGCTGCAGAAGGATATTCTCGAAGCAGCAAATGCTAGCTTCAGAACAGTAAAACAACGAGATGAGAAAAAGCCCTAGCGGAGCAAGGAGATAAACTCGGCAAGGAAGTTGGTCAACCGGATAAGAAAGAAGTGTCAGGACCCAGAGCTTAAGCAGGCCATGTTGAAGCTTTATAAAAAAACAAGAAGAGCATACGAAGGAAAAATAACTGCAGCAAAAAAAGCTTAATGGCGAAAGTTCGTGAGTGAATCGACAGCGAATGGCCCTTGGGGGCTTGCATACAGGGCAATTAAACACCAAGCGTCAGGTTCCGCAGTATATATATATATATATATATATATATATATATATATATGTGAGAGCAGTATATAATTATTCCGGCCACGCCTGCCATAATAAGCAGAGGCCTATACCCCACAGACCTGAGGAGTGCGAGTATAAACTTCCTCAGAGAAATTCTGGGTGAAGACAGTGTTGTACAGGACTCAGAGCAGCACAAGAAATTAAGAAGGCTGGCCAGATTGCCACCTGGCACTGAATTGGCTACAGACTGGGATGAGCTAGATGTGGAGATGGCAGTCTCGAGCACCTGGAGGGGACGGAATCTACGTGAGGCTAGTAAAAGAGGCAATGCCAGTAATAGGAAAACAATTGACCAAACTAATGAATGATTGCCTTGCTATAGGACATTACCATGGGCATCTGGAAGAAAGCAGCCGTCGTTGTTTTCAAGAAGAAGGGGCCTCGCGACCTAAGCATAGCTGCGAGTTACAGGCCGATATGTTTGCTGATGGCGCTTGGCAAGGTGCTGGAGTCACTGATTAAAACAAGAATTGCTCCTAAAATGGCACAGTCAATTAGTAGCAGACAATTTGGAGGTGTTCCAGGCAGATCCACAGAAGATGCTATTCCCAAGCTGCTAGAAGACAGCGATGAGGTAGAGCCGAAATACGCCACCGCCATCTTTATCGACATTGCAGGAGCTTATGACAACGCGTGGTGGCCGCGAGTAATGGAAGCAGTCCAAGAGCTGGAGCTGCCAAGTAACATCCATGCCCTCATCAGCAGCTTTCTGCGAAACAGGACGGCCTACCTTAGAGATGGTGGAGGACCAGAGGCAGAGGCGGAAGTAAGCAAAGGATGCCCGCAAGGCTCAGTGTTAGGAACTCCTCTGTGGATAATTAAAATAGACGGACTATTAAGAATGCTGGCGGCACAAGGGTTGAGAGTAGTCGCATACATCGATGACGTTGCCATCAGAATAAGAGGGAGCTCGCGAGCAAACATCGCAGAACAAGGAAATGAAACAATAAGGATGACAAGAGACTGGCTGAAAGAGGCTAGACTATCGATAGCTGCCGAGAAGACAAGTAACGTCATTATGAGAGGCAGCTTCGATAAGAGGCACCCTCTTAGAATAAGAATAGGCGACGGTTGGGTGAAATTCCCAGAAGTGGTGACCTATCTGGGAATTAGCTTGAGTGAACACCGGAACCCTGCACCCCACATAGATATGCTGCAGATGAAGACTAACAGGCTCATCAACCTAATCCAGAGAATGGCCGGAGTCACCTTGGGACTCAATTTCAGACCTTCCATCACACTTTATCAGGCATGCTTTGTGACTACCGTCACCTATGCTATTACTGCTTGGGGACCGCTATTGAAAAAAGGGCATATCAAAACACTGAATAAGGTCCAGCGGCAAGTTCTGATTAGGATCACCAAGGCCTCTCGCACAGTGCCATATGAAGCTGTCCAAATACTTGCCGGAACTGCACCAATAGACTTGATGATTCAAGGGAAAATTGCCGAAAGATGCGCAATTAAAGGATGGCCTTTACCTCGCTTTACGCCGAGAATATTGGCAGAATCAGTCAATATTGACCAGGGCACTAGGGATCGGGTAAAGCAAATAAAAGAAGCAGCGCGGAATCATGTATTTGCTGAATGGGAAAGAAGATGGCAGACAACAACTAAAGGCTAGAGTTGCTTGCAGCTGGCTGGCTCCTGACTACTGGTCCAGTCGATTAGTAACCGAGATGTATGTATCTATTACTTTTCGACCTTTAGTAAATCCCCACTCCAACTCTTCTCATATTAACAATAGGCTGTTACATTAAGGGAGGGAGGGGGTGGAGAAGGGAGTGAGAGGTAGAGAAGGGAGGGAGGGGAACGAGAAGGGAGGCGGGGGGTGCAGAAGGGAGGGAGGGGAAGGAGAAGGGTGGGAGGGGAAGGAGAAGGGAGTGAGGGGGTGGAGAAGGGAGGGAGGGGAAGGAGAAGGGGGTGAGGGGGTGGAGAAGGGAGAGAGGGGGTGGAGAAGGGAGGGAGGGGGTGGTGAAGGGAGGGAGGGGGTGGAGAAGGGAGGGAGGGGGTGGAGAAGGGAGGGAGGGGAAGGAGAAGGGAGGGAGGGGAAGGAGAAGGGAGGGAGGGGGTGGAGAAGGGAGGGAGGGGAAGGAGAAGGGAGGGAGGGGAAGGAGAAGGGAGGGAGGGGGTGGAGAAGGGAGGGAGGGGAAGGAGACCCCACCCCCTCCCCCCCCCACCCCCCCCCCCCCCCGCCCCCCCCCCCCCCCGCCGCCCCCCCCCCCCCCACCGCCCCCCCCCCCCCCGCCGCGGCCCCCCCCCCGCCGCCCCCCCCCCCCCCCCCCCCCCGGCGACCCCCCCCCCCCCCCCCCCCAACCCAGCCCCCCCCCCCCCCACCCCCGACACGCCCCCCCCCCACCCACCCCCTCCCCCACCCCCCCCCCCCCCCCCCCACTCCCCCCCCCACCCCCCCCCCCCCCCACCCCCCCCCCCCCCCACCCCCCCCCCCCCCCACCCCCCCCCCCCCCCACCCCCCCCCCCCCCCACCCCCCCCCCCCCCCACCCCCCCCCCCCCCCACCCCCCCCCCCCCCCACCCCCCCCCCCCCCCACCCCCCCCCCCCCCCACCCCCCCCCCCCCCCACCCCCCCCCCCCCCCACCCCCCCCCCCCCCCACCCCCCCCCCCCCCCACCCCCCCCCCCCCCCACCCCCCCCCCCCCCCACCCCCCCCCCCCCCCAGGTACCATACTAAGTTCCTGCACAACAATATTGATGCACTACAAGTGTTTTTCTGTACATTTATTCGCACACACATATATTGAGGGAGTTATTTTCTTTTTAATATTTTTATCCTTCTTTATACCGCCCCTTCTACTCATCGGCAAGTGGGAGACCTCCACCGTTTACGCAGCCCCTGTGGGACGCTCTTTTGAACTTATAGCATTTCAGCGTTCTTCGCTTTTGGAGTTATTGAGTGTTCTATAATTATGGTTTTATTTTAGTTACTGGTTCGTAAAGCTGGTACACAGCAAATAGATCCAGTTTCTACGGGTACATTTTTGAACAAGGTGCGGAGCGCAGCCGGAGAGTATCTCCCCCTCCGGTTGCTCAAAGCAAAACCCACCGCCGTACAACATCCTCTTTTTTTCATTATTTTGGGAGTTTGCCAACTAAGTATTTTACAAATCCCGCGATCTTGTCCATGAGATGAACGTCTTAGGGGAGCCACGCCTGCTACAATGTTTGTGGTCTTGTTTGTTTACGACACTGTTATACTCAATAAGCCTCAGTATAATAGACGTTACAACTTTATTCAGTGCAGCCTCAACGGGCATAAATCGTTTTTTAGTAATGTACTCTCTCCTCTCTCCTCTCTCCTATCTCCTCTCTCTTCTCTCCTCTCTACTATCTCCTCTCTCCTCTCTCCTCTCTCCTCTCTCCTCTCTCCTCTCTCCTCTCTCCTCTCTCCTCTCTCCTCTCTCCTCTCTCCTCTCTCCTATCTCCTCTCTCCTATCTCCTCTCTCCTATCTCCTCTCTCCTATCACCCCTCTCCTCTCTCCTATCTCCTCTCTCCTCTCTCCTCTCTCCTCTCTCCTCTCTCCTCTCTCCTCTCTCCTCTCTCCTCTCTCCTCTCTCCTCTCTCCTCTCTCCTCTCTCCTCTCTCCTATCTCCTCTCTCCTCTCTCCTCTCTCCTCTCTCCTCGCTCCTCTCTCCTCTCTCCTCTCTCCTATCTCCTCTCTCCTCTCTCCTCTCTCCTCTCTCCTCTCTCCTCTCTCCTCTCTCCTATCTCCTATCTCCTCGCTCCTCTCTCCTCTCTCCTCTCTCCTCTCTCCTATCTCCTCTCTCCTCTCTCCTTTCTCCTCTCTACTATCTCCTCTCTCCTCTCTCCTCTCTCCTCTCTCCTATCTCCTCGCTCCTCTCTCCTCTCTCCTCTCTCCTCTCTCCTCGCTCCTCTCTCCTCTCTCCTCTCTCCTATCTCCTCGCTCCTCTCTCCTCTCTCCTCTCTCCTCTCTCCTCTCTCCTCGCTCCTCTCTCCTCCGAGGCCACCTGTTCCAGAAGAGGTGCACCGAAAAAACGTTTTTTATTGGTACCCTTGCCATAAAATATAAAGAATATAAAAATTGGTTGCGTTTATTACTATTATTCGAACATAGACTTTTGGCTACATAATTATTCTCAGAGACGAACAATATTTATAAGGGAGGCCTGTAATGAAAGATCGTGTATTTTGTTTCGTACTGATTTTTCGGCGAATATGTACATGACAGAATTTGTTTTATTTTGTTATTTAACGTAAATTTAGTCACTTATACTTTTGAACTTGAGTCAACAATTTTATTGAGTACAAACGGCGGAGCTAAACTTAAAAATACTCGGTATGTGAATTAGTATCAACGCCAATATGAATTAGTATGATTATAAGCTGTATTAACATTTCTAGGCAGGATCAAGAATTGGGGTTCTAACAGACTGATGAAATTAAATGAAATCGCCATATTTCGTTCCGTATTGGGTGTTCTGCAAAAATTCTCAAAAAAAAAATGATTTTCTTATTATACGTTATTCAACTCACTATGGACCATTATGAATATAAAGTTTACTTTCCAGACATACAAAAGAGTATTTTGTAATAATGGTTATTGAGAACACCAAATACAATAACTGTCATCGCTGTGCATCAAACCGCTTTCGGCGCTTTAGGCCATGGAGCTTTTATTATGCTTCATGGTGATTTGAAAAAAGAAATCGTAAAAAAGGAGATAGGAAATATAAAAATATTCTTGATATTGAAGCATCACATAGCATATACCTTTGTTATTAACATATCCCGAGCAACGCCAAGTATATATATAAAAAGTTGGAGGGAGCTCATGTTCGTCGTCTCTTAGGCAGGAGCAATGGAGAATTGAAGAATTGTTTTGAAATCGTGTACTGAATAGAACCTGAATAGCTGATTTTAAATTTCAGATTTGCCAGCAAGTACCATATTGGAACTATTTGGAAAGATGTTCTTCGAGTTCTGCCAGGATTCAGGCTACGACAAGATCCTCCAAGTGCTGGGAGCAACCCCACGCGATTTCCTACAGGTATTCCAAATCAATTCTCAACCACATAATAACATTCTCTAAAGCATTGTACACACGACGCCTTTTTCTACGCAATTTTTTATATATTTTCGATTGGATTTACAGACCTTGGAGATGTTTAGCCGGCATTATGAGCCTCTGCCTAGCCTGGCCAATGGCTTTCCAGTCCACAACATGCAACTCCCTCACTCTGTCAACCCATCTCGTCTTTGGTCTCCCTCTTGACCGGATGCCCACCACTGTCGAATTCATGTCTTGTATAGGGAGCCGGTTGGCTTACTTCTGGCAACATATCCCCCCCATTGTAACCTTTTAGCTTTCATATCATGTCAAATCCGTTTTCCCGTTTCAGATATAATCTCTTCTATTGTCTATCCTAGAAGGAACCAGAGTCCTAAGCCACCCCCACTTCGGACTATTATGGCTCTAAGAACCTTAAGCTGAAACCTTTCGACCTGTATTTCCAGGGTACTCGTCAACGCATCCACCTATGACTACAGGTTAGATAATCGAGTTATTCGCCCCTAGTTTCGAGCCTCGTGAGATTTCCCTTGACCTTAAAACCCAAGAAACCGGAATGAGAAAGCGGTTGGTACTAGTTATTCTATGGTCTATGTCAGTAAACCGGTCGCCGATAAAGGTTACATTAGCTCCGAGGTATTTGGAGCTTTCTACTTTTGGAAAGGATAGGTCCCTTACGCTGAACCAGCTTTCGAGGTGTAGGTTACGGCTCACTACCATCTCTTCGCCTTCTTTTGGTTTACTTGCAAGCCTACCATTTTTCGCCGGTGGTATCAGTAGAGCGGCGAGGGACAGCCTATGCTTTCCTTTCTACTCGACGATAGCTACATCGCGTGCTTAAGCAAGGAATTTGTGCATCTTACCCACTTGTACTCCCCCAATCGCCTTGCAAGCATCACGTATTCGTCTCCGGCCGGTGTCGTCATCTCTTTGAGGAGATTGCCTCCCTGTAAGAAAAGTCCTGAGACTGTGTCGGCTCTCGTGAAATTTCTCTATTGTAAAACTTCGAGAGGGAAATCTGCTTAGTTTACGCAGCCCTTGACGGACTTTTTTTCTTTTACCACGCGTCCATGGAGGTAGGCATCGGAGTAGGGGTTGCTAGGCAACGGCATCGATGGACTCCTGGTAAAAAACCTTGTCATCATGTTTCTTCATGAGCGTAATTGCCGTCAACAGGCATAATTGCCGAATATTTAGAACTCTTCCCAGTGCAGCCCGTATTCAAGTGGACAACGGGAGGGTATTTAAAAATGGCCTAATCGAAAACTTTTTATAATCACTGTTAAGGTGAAAGGAAAACACTCTGATAAAGACTTTAATTAATTGTAATTATTAACTGAACATTCTAACATGAGGCCGAACCGCACAACATATAGCGACTCACTACAACATACTGCATCCTGTCGACAAGGAGCTACAACTCTTACATAGAGGACAGAAATATAAATGTACAATATACTTAACACGCCTCCTTACATTTATATTTAACAACAAAACATAATTAATTAAACATAAAATACAATACAAGAACTTACATTTCCAAAGACAACATTTCCCATATCTTTCATTTTAAACTTGAATGACAATTTATTTTTTATTTTATTAATAACATCCTTATCTTTTGAGAAAACTATTTTCAATCTTTACATACAAACAATAGTCATATTTACATCTACGAAAACCAAGAGTTTCTATAAAATTATTAAAACACTCATACCAAGATCGAGGACTTTCTTTTAGACCATAAAGGGCCTTCTTTTAATTTATATACCTTATCTGAACCATCCTGATAACCGAAAGGTTGTTTAACATAAACTTCAGATACGATTTTACCATTTAAGAAGGCTGTACATACATACATCTGATCTATATACAAACTATTTTGGCAACAATAAGATAACAATAATTTTAAGGTTTGCATTCTTGCCACTGGGGAATATGTATCTACATTTTTAACATTTTGCTGGAAACCTTTGACTACAATTCTTGCTTTATACACATCACTACACTTCTTTCTGAACACCCACTTAACATCTAACACTTTCTTTTCTTGAGGTCGATCAACTATAAACCATGTGTCGTTTTCAGCAAGGCTGCTCATTTCCTTGTCCATCGCCACCTTCCACATTTCAGCATCTTCAGAGTTCATCGCCTCCTCAAAGGTACTTGGTGCCAAAGCATTGCAAAAATTAGCAGATATTCAATAATATCCAAACTCTTCATCAAAGCGGTTTGGAGGTTTAATAATTCTTATAGATCGTATGATTGTCTTTTTCATGTCTTCTTCATTTTCACAGTTTAACTCATGTTGTAATTCGTTGTAATTCGGCACATTCTTGTTTTCTTCTGGCTCTCTGGCATTGTCTTTATTTTGTTCATCCTTGTTTTCTTCATCTTTCGTACCCACAATTTTAACATCTTCTTCAATAATATCAACATGCCTAGCGATGATCACTCGATTGTTTATCAAAACTCTGTATCCAACTTCTTTATATCCAAGTAATATTCCTAATTCAGCTTTCTTTTCCCATTTAGACTTTCTATTTTCTTCAGGGATTCTGACATAGACTTTACTTCCGTACATTCTTAGGTTGTTCGCTGAAGGCTTCCTTTAGAAGAATATTTCATATGGTGTCTTTTTCTCATAAGTATTAAAGTCCTATTCTTTAAGTAAGCAGCAGCTTTGATTGCTTCGGGCCAAAAACTTCTATTGAGCTTCGCCTCGGTCAATAAACACCTTGCCATGTCCATCAGGGACCGATTATACCTTTCTGCAGTTCCATTTAATTGATGAACATAAGGAGGGCATGGTTTTATAATAATCCCTTTTTCTCTTGCAAATTGATAGATACTATTATTTATGAATTCTTTTCCGTTATCAAATCTCAATTCTTTTATCATTTTTCCAGTCAAGTTTTGAATTTCATTTACAAACTGCACGAA
Source organism: Riptortus pedestris (assembly GCA_019009955.1). Classification (NCBI taxonomy): domain Eukaryota; kingdom Metazoa; phylum Arthropoda; class Insecta; order Hemiptera; family Alydidae; genus Riptortus; species Riptortus pedestris. The sequence goes on from CM032233.1 coordinate 498,087, forward strand.
ACATACATATACATCAACTTTGGACTTTATACAGAAAACTTTAACTAATTTGCTATAGCCATCAATAAAAGTTAAAAAATATTTCTCACCACTAAAACCAGGAGTTGAGTGAGGCCCATTCAAATCGGTGTGGACTATTTCTAGTATTTCCTCTGCTCTTCTTGTATTATTATTAAACGGTAGATTGTGCATTTTATTTTCTATGCAAATAGCACACTTCATAAAAATAGGTTCTATTTCTGTAGGTAAACCGTCAAGGATTTCATTTCGACACATTATATCTAACTGTTTAAAATTAATATGCCCAAGGGTTCGATGAAGTTTTTCCTTTAACGTTATTCTCTCTCGACTATTATTGATAACATTTACACTTATCTGAGCCTTTGCAATTTTAGTAGAAACTTTATATAGTCTATTTTCTTTCTTGGCAACAGCAACTAGTCTTCTATTTGAATCATAAATTTTAGCCATGTATCCTCTAGAAATAATAGAATGACTGTCCGTAATCTTTGAATAACTTAGTAAATTGGCTTTCATTTCCTTTACATAAAAAACATTTTTTAAAGTGACTATAGAACTACTTTCATAAACGGGAAATAAAAGAGTAATATTACCAACTTTTGAAGCTTCTAAAATTCTTCCATCTCCAATTTTGACTTTAACTGGATCCTTAAGGGTAATGCACTGATCAAAATATTCATCAGTAGTAATAATATGGTCGGTACATCCACTGTCACAATAAGAGGAGCTATTATTAGTAATAGTAGTATAAAAACTGCTTCCCGACCTATCTGCAGGCTTATTATGAACATTTCCAGTTGCTCGAAAATGATTAGTACCACGACCACGGTAGTTTGAAAAGCTACGATAATTAAAGTTATTTCGTCCACGACTAGCAGCAGACCAACAATTCTTTATCAAATGTCCAGGCTTCCCACACTGAAAACAGGCTTTGGATTTATTTTGAGTTTCGCTTGATTCTGCCTTAAAACATTAGACTTGTCATTCAACATTTCCTTACTTCGACTTATTTATTCAATTGACTTTAGCTTAACCTTGCTCTTCAAATAATCCACTGTTCTCTCTTCCTCTGGTAGAACATCTATCAAATCTCCAATATGACTGTAATTTGATGGTAAAGCTTTAAGCATATAATTTAACTTTTCTGTTTCACTTACAGATGCCCCTGCTTGCTTTAATTCATTAACAGATTTCTCAAATTCATCAAAAAATAATGATACATCAGAGAAGTTTTTCAATTTTATGTTTTCCAGATTGTTTCTACATATAATTTGCAGAGCAGTAGACTTTTTTTGATACTTTTCATCAAATTTGGCAATAATTTTAAAAGCTGTGTCTAATCCACTTACAACACTAAGTTGTTTATTAGTAATACCACTGTAGATAAGGTTAGTCGCAATTAAGTCTTTTTCTTCCCATTACGATGCTTTATCAAAGTCCTCCTTTTCTCTTTCGACCACTTCTTTACATTTCTTATATTGCAAAAATTTTAAAATCCTTATTTTCCAATTAGAATAGTCTTGGCCATCAAACACGGGTATAACCATATCACAACTTTTGACAAGCGACATTTTCGGAGTTTTTCTTCGTAAAACTACTTCTAGTGGCCATTGAACGACACACACTGTTGTATACAACACTCGCGTGTTTTACATCTTCATATTAAAATCTATTTTGGCGCCAATTGTACTCTACCATTAAATAACTGTTACTGTCAGGCTACCACCCAAATCAATAACTCATGTATAGAAAATATATTTCAAGGACTCATGGATAACTGTACTACCACATTAATTGTATCTGGGCCATTTTTGAAATATGACAACAATGATATGTATCTTAGCTTTAAGTTTAATGTAGTTGATGTAAATAATGTAGCTAACCCTATAAACTTACCTATTAGACCACTTATACAACTAAATCCACAAGAAAGATTGTTAGAATATAGGCGACCTAAATCCGACCTAAAAGATTGTCACAATACCTAGCTTAAATCAATTACACTGATAAAGAAAAAAAAATACTTTTTGCGGATATCTTGGTATCCAACACTTGTTTTAAAACAATTCAGACATGCTGATTAAAAATATGCAAACCGTTTGTCTTTGTCAGCCACCGTTTTAGAGATATCGGACATCAACCTTATATATGTTTAACATTGTATCAAGGCAAACAACTTGCAGACAAGTCTCAGTAGAGTACTTATTACTCATAGAGAACTAATTAACACAAACTATATAGCATCATTTAGTTGAAGGTCTAATACACATATAACATACACAGCTATAACATATAGTTCCTTAATTTAAAATTAGTTTGGTTTGAATTTCTCGGCTGTAGACTTGGGTTTGTGCTGAGCATTTGGGATGTGGGGCTGAAGCATGGAGGAGTAGTCAGCCAACATTGCTCCACTCCATCACCGAGATGTCCTCATGGAAACGTTCGCCATGTTCATCACTGACAGAACCTAGCTTCTCGGGGAACAAGTCGAGATGCGAGTCGAGGAGATGAATCTTCAGGGACACGTTGCAACTCATCAAGCTGTACGCACTAATGTACTTCTGCACAATATTTACCTTGTCAGGAGATTTATAATTTCCAAGGAAATTGGCTACAACGGATTTGAATGCCAACCTGTATCTTTTTCAGTCTTGCTGAGTAAGTCTTCGAAGTGACTGTCTACAATAATCTTCCTTATTTGTGGATCTATGAACACACCCTTCATTCACTTTCGCATAACTCAAATCTAGAAACTTGTTGGATAGGTACCGAAAAGAATCTGAGTTGTTGTCTAGAGCCTTCACAAAGATCTTCATGAGTCCAAGCATTTTGGAGTCGCACTTTTCAAAATAATCGAAATCGAAATTTAGATTTAGAGTTTTGGAAAAAACATTTTATTATAAAGTAATGTTTGTTACATGTCATATGAAAGGTCATGATTAACAGAATGAAATGACGCCGCTCCCAACTTCCTAACATATTCGAAAAGGGTCTAGGGGGTTATTGGGAAAAATCGGCGTTGCATTAAAAAATAACCTGACGTTACAGAGCAAAACAGTTTTCAGATTTGTAATCAGCATGAAAAACTGCATTAGAAGAAGTAAATATCATGCCAGATATCTATGGCTAGTTTATCAGTGCTATCCTTTGAAGCGCTAGAATCCTTTAGCTTAGATGTAAGAGATATTAATCAATAGGTATAGATATTTATTATTATATTATCCTACCTTTTATAATGTAATATGTATTCCATAAATTGCTGTACAAACAAAGCGATGCCCGTCATAGCTCATCAAGATGCAAGAACCACTCGAGAAGACGTAGCTCTAGAGATGCAGCCTTCCAACTGTCACCACCTGCCACGGTCTATCCCTACTCAATTTTTCGGAGGACCTCAAAAACTTGAAGGGTAGTTAAGTGCCAGGATTCAGGAATCTTCATCATTCGTCCTATATAAACCCCGTCTCCTCCTACTCCTCACTCAGTTGTATCCCGGCTATTGTTTATGTAACATCTATATTTGTGCATATTAGCAATAAAGTTTTTTTTTAAGCTTTCCGTGTGTCCAATTCTGTAGTTGTCCAATAGTCGTTCCACGTTTTATGCCTGAAACAAAAATATGACTTAAATAAAGGGATTATTCAGAACTTACGGGAATCACATTTAATGTATCGACGGGATTCCATTACCATTTGATTGCATTTAAGGATTAATAGCAATTTTAAACATGAATTCACGGAAAGAAAGACTCAGTGATTGACTGCGTAGTTACTATACAAGAAAACCAATAGAGAACGAAATACTATTTTTAAATTCAGGTCTCCCTTACAACCCCGACTCCTGCCCGTCCCTAGAAATGTTGGTATGGCTTATTATAATGAAAGCGTTAGTGCTAATACACATAAAAAGTTTTATTTAATTCGGTGGAGTTTTTTGTGCCAAATAAAATTGTTCACTTCCGCTATAGGTTTTAGCGTATATCTCGTTTATAATTCGGTATAAGAAAAAAGTGTATATTGCAAAAGTTACTCTAAATAACAAAATAAACAACTTTTGTTATGTTCATATTTGCCGAAAAACCAATAGGAAACGAAATATCACTATTTATAATTTCAGGGCTCCCTTACAACCCCCACTCCTGCTCCTCCCTAGAAATGTTGGTACGGCTTATTATCACGGAGGAGTTAGTGCTAACACACATACCGAGTTTTGTTAAGTTCCGTTCAATCGTTAGAGCCCAATAAAACTGATGGCTCCCGCTTTGCTTTTTAGTGTATATCTCGTTTATACTTTGTTATACTTTCGCTATCTTTAATTCCAGGCCTCCCTTATAACCCCCACTCCTGTTCGTGGCAGAGAATATTAATATAGCCTAAAGTCTAAGTTGGGTTAG
>CM032233.1:507500-515000 GCA_019009955.1 Riptortus pedestris
AAAGCACCAAAAAGCTTTGAAATCAGACCATTCTTTTTGAAAGACAGTGTATTATTGCTTCTCCTGCGATCAAAAAATGTGTAAAAATAGTTTCTGAATAATAAGCAAAGTAATCAATTTTTTACTTGCATTTTGTGTAAAAAGCGAACAATCCCCACAAAGAATCATTCGACAATGATTAAATAATTTTATGAAGACTTGTTTTAGCCAAATTGTGATGTCGAATGTTTCTTCGTACTATGGTTTTTAAAATATTTTAATCGATTATGCAAACAACAATATCGCCTCTTGCAGAGATTATAATAATCACGTACGCAAATTGAACAACGTAGGCTTTAAAGACCTTTTTTTTCTCTGACACCCCACTAGTTGCCCATTAAAATGTTAATTGAAGTGGAAGAAGTTTAGTTGTTACAATGGAGTTTTCGGGAATCATTCTCTGAAATGGACCATCAATTTCTGAAGGGCCAATCAAAATTACTAGGGGAAAGTCTCCTGTACCTCAGATATGGATTAATGATAACAGCCTTACGTTATTTTTAGACATGAAAATATCAAACCTATCAGACTTCTCTAACCAAATTGCTTGTAGTCACTTTATCATGTTAGATATTGTCACATTCTGGTACTGTTCACCACCCCCCCCCCCCCCCACCCCCCCCCCCCCCCCCCCCCGCCCCCCCCACCCCCCCCCCCCCCCCCCCCCCCCCCCCCCACCCCCCCCCCCCCCCACCCCCCCCCCCCCCCACCCCCCCCCCCCCCCACCCCCCCCCCCCCCCCCCCCCCCCCCCCCCGGCCCCCCGCCCCCCCCACCCCCCCCCCCCCCCACCCCCCCCCCCCCCCACCCAGCCCCCCCCCCCCCACCCCCCCCCCCCCCCACCCCCCCCCCCCCCCACCCCCCACCCCCCCCCCCCCCCCCCCCCCCACCCCCCCCCCCCCCCACCCCCCCCCCCCCCCACCCCCCCCCCCCCCCACCCCCCCCCCCCCCCACCCCCCCCCCCCCCCACCCCCCCCCCCCCCCACCCCCCCCCCCCCCCACCCCCCCCCCCCCCCACCCCCCCCCCCCCCCACCCCCCCCCCCCCCCACCCCCCCCCCCCCCCACCCCCCCCCCCCCCCACCCCCCCCCCCCCCCACACATTTTAAAAATTGTTTTTGACATTTTAAAATTAAATTTAAACCATCAAATTTAATTAAGTAAAATCAAAAAGAGAAAAAAAAATTTAATGAAAGAGCATTAATGAAATATTTACCAACATCCTTAAAAAAAGAATTGTAGTAATTAGTGAATGCTAATTATAGGAAAATTTCAAAGCGAAATGATTCCCAGTTATTGGAGCGCTTGATCATTCCACGAATTTTATATCTAACATATAGCATAACTACATTCACTAAGGGTATTATTCGGAATCATTGATTCACGTAGATGGGGAGTAAAATAAAGCAGAATCCATCAAAACATTTAGTAATCAATCTTCGTATTTCATTGGGAAACTAATTTTATTTCAAACTTTCGTAGCATTGGTTGATGATATATATAAACGTAGTCCGTCCCCTAATCCCCGCACTACTTCCCACGACCCTTTCCCTCGATCTCACCCCTCGCCATCTCCTCTCCCCTCGATCCTTTACCTCGCTCCTCCCCTCGACCTCTCCCCACGCCCTCGCCTCTCCCCTCGATCCTTTACCTCGCTCCTCCCCTCGACCTCTCCCCACGCCCTCGCCTCTCCCCTCGATCCTTCACTTCGACCATCCCGGCACTACTTCCCACGACCCTTACCCACACCCTCACCCCGCCCCATCTCGACTCCCCTCGAACCTTTACCTCGCTCCTCCCCTCGACCTCTCCCCACGCCCTCGCCTCTCCCCTCGATCCTTCCCTTCTCCCATCCCCGCACTACTTCCCACGACCCTTCCCCTCCCCCTCACCCCTCCCCTTCTCCTCTCCCCGCGATCCTTTACCTCTCCCCTCCCCCTCGAACTCTCCCCCCGCCCTCGCCCCTCCCCACCCCCTCGCCACTCCCCACGATCCTTAACTTCGCCCATCCCCGCACTACTTCCCACGACCCTTCCCCTCACTATCGCCCCTCGCCATCTCCTCTCCCCTCGATCCTTTACCTCTACCCACGCCCTCGCCTCTCCCCACGCCCTCGCCTCTCCCCACGATCCTTCACTTCGTCCATCCCGGCACTACTTCCCACGACCCTTCCCCTCACCCTCACCCCTCACCATCTCCTCTCCCCTCGATCCTTTACCTCACCCCTCCCCCTCGACCTCTACCCACGCCCTCGCCTCTCCCCACGCCCTCGCCTCTCCCCACGATCCTTCACTTCTCCCATCCCCGCACTACTTCCCAAGACCCTTCCCATCACCCTCACCCCACACCATCCGCTCTCCCCTCGATCCTTTACCTCCCCCCTCCCCCTCGACCTCTACCCACGCCCTCGCCTCTCCCCACGCCCTCGCCTCTCCCCACGCCCTCGCCTCTCCCCACGATCCTTCAATTCGCCCATCCCCGCACTACTTCTCACGACGCTTCCCCTCACCCTCTCCCCTCGCCATCTCCTCTCCCCTCGATCCATTACCTCGGCACTCCCCCTCGACCCCTCCCCACGCCCTCGCCTCTCCCCACTCCCTCTCCTCTCCCCACGATCCTTCACTTCGCCCATCCCCGCACTACTTCCCACGACCCTTCCCCTCACCCTCACCCCTCGCCATCTCCTCTCCCCTCGATCCTTTACCTCGCCCCTCCCGCTCACCATCACCCCTCGCCATCTCCTCTCCCCTCGATCCTTCACTTCGTCCATCCCCGCACTACTTCCCATGACCCTTCCCCTCGCTATCTCCCCTCATCCTTCACCTTGCCCATCGCCGCAATACTTCCCACGACCCTTCCACTCACCCTCTCCCTTGCCATCTCCTCTCCCCTCGATCCTTTACCTCGCCCCTCCCCCTCGACCTCTCCCCACGCCCTCGCCTCTCCCCACCCACTCGCCTCTCCCCACGATCCTTCAATTCGCCCATCCCCGCACTACTTCGCACGACCCTTCCCCTCACCCGCACCCCTCGCCTTCTACTCTCCCCTCGATCCTTTACCTCGCCCCTCCCCCTCGAACTCTCCCCACGCCCTCGCCTATCCCCACGATCCTTCACTTCGTCCATCCCGGCACTACTTCCCACGCCCCTTCCCCTCACCATCTCCCCTCGCCATCTCCTCTTCCCTCGATCCTTTACCTCGCCCCTCCCCCTCGACCTCTCTCATCGCCCTCTCCTCTCCCTTCATCCTTCACGTTCCCCATCGCAGCACTACTTCCCACGCCCCTTTCCCTCTCCCTCTCTCCTCGCCCTCTCCTCTCCCCTCTATACTTCACCTCTCCCATCTATGCACTGCTTCCCACGCCCCTTCCCCTCGTCCTCTCCCCTCACCTCTCCCCTCTATACTTCACCTCTCCCATCTCCGCACTGCTTCCCACGCCCCTTCCCCTCGTCCTCTTTCCTCGCCCTCTCCTCTCCCTTCATACTTCACCTTGCCCATCGCAGCACTACTTCCACCGCCCCATCCCCTCGCCCTCTTCTCTCCCCTCACCTCTCCCCTATATACTTCACCTCTCCCATCTGCGCACTTCGTCCCACGCCCCTTCCCCTCGTCCTCTCCTCTCCCCTCACCTCTCCCCTCTATACTTCACCTCACCCATCTCCGCACTACTTCCCACGCCCCTTCCCCTCGTCCTCTCCTTGCCCTCTCCTCTCCCTCTATACTTCACCTCTCCCATCTTCTCCTCTCCCCTCTATACTTCACCTCTCCCATCTCCGCACTGCTTCCCACGCCCCTTCCCCACGTCCTCTCTCCTTGCCCTCTCCTCTGCCCTCTATACTTCACCTCTCCCCTTCCCCACACCGCTTCCCCTCGCCCTCACCTCTCCCCTCTATACTTCACCTCTCCCATCTCCGCACTGCTTCCCACGCCCCTTCCCCTCGTCCTCTCTCCTTGCCCTCTCCTCTCCCCTCTATACTTCACCTCTCCCATCTCCGCACTGCTTCCCTCACCGCTTCCCCTCGCCCTCTCCTCTCCCCTCTATACTTCACCTCTCCCATCTCCGCACTACTTCCCACGCCCCTTCCCCTCGTCCTCTCTCCTAGCGCGCTCCACTCCGGTCATCCTTCACCTTGCCCATCGCAGCACTACTTCCCACGCCCCTTCCCTCGTCCTCTATCCTCGCCCTCTCCTCTCCTTTCATCCTTCACCTTGCCCATCGCAGCACTACTTCCCACGCCCCTTCCCTCGTCCTCTCTCCTCGCCCTCTCCTCTCCCCTCTATACTTCACCTCTCCCATCTCCGCACTGCTTCCCTCGCCCCTTTGCCTCTTCGTCTCTCCTCGCCCTCTCTTCTCCCCTTATCCTTCACCTCTCCCATCTCCGCACTGCTTCCCACGCCCCTTCCCCTCGTCCTCTCTCCCGCTTTCTACTCTCCCCTCTATACTTCACCTCTCCCATCTCCGCACTCCGTCCCACGCCCCTTCCCCTCGTCCTCTCTCCTCGCCCTCTCCTCTCCCCTCTATACTTCACCTCTCCCATCTCCGCACTCCTTCCCATGCCCCTTTCCATCGTCCTCTGTCCTCGCCCTCTCCTCTCCTTTCATCCTTCACCGTGCCCATCGCAGCACTACTTCCCACGCCCCGTCCCTCGTCCTCTCTCCTCGCCCTCTCCGCTCCCCTGTATTCTTCACCTCTCCCATCTCCGCACTGCTTCCCACGCCCCTTCCCCTCGTCCTCTCTCCTCGCCCTCTCTTATCCCCTCATTATTCACCTATCCCATCGCAGCACTACCTCCCACGCCCCATCCCCACGTCCTCTCTCCTCGCCCTCTCCTCTCCCCTCTATACTTCACCTCTCCCATCTCCGCACTCCTTCCCATGCCCCTTTCCATCGTCCTCTCTCCTCGCCCTCTCCTCTCCCCTCTATACTTCACCTCTCGCATCTCCGCACTGCTTCCCACGCCCCTTCCCCACGTCCTCTCTCCTCGCCCTCTCTTCTCCCCTTATCCTTCACCTCTCCCATCTCCGCACTGCTTCCCACGCCCTTTCCCCTCTTCCTCTCTCCTCGCCCTCTCCTCTCCCCTCATTCTTCACCTTGCCCATCCCAGCACTACCTCCCACGCCCCTTCCCCTCGTCCTCTTTCCTCACCCTTTTTTTTTTTTTATTTTTTTTTTATATTTTTTTTTAATGGCTCCTAGCGCTAGTTGCGCTAATGCCACTATAGGTCATTATGTTGTTGGGATAGGATAGGACTAGGATTGGGTATTTTGATTACGTTTATTTATTTATTTTTTCTCTTCCTCCATTCATCTATGAATGTTTTGAATGCATGAAAATTTTCTGCTGTGCTGACCAAATCGCTCGGTTCAGGGGAGTAGCTGCATACTGCTCTCATTAGGTTCAGCCTGCTGTGGTCATAGAGCGTGCATTCTTTAATTATGTGCAGCGATGATTCGTTACTATCCCCACAGCCACACCTCGGGCTGCGCTTCTTTTTATATTTATGTAGGTACTCAGCAAAATCACCGTGCCCGGTCAGGAATTGGCTTATAAAGTGGTTGGTGAACATCCATTCTCTTTCTATCCTGAAAGTGACTGTAGGAAAGAAGGCCTTAGTCGTGGATCCTTTGGTGGTGTCCCGCCATCGCTTCTCCCACTCCCTAGTGATATACCTTTTTGATGCTTCTTTTAGTCTCTTTCTAAAGTTGGGTTCATTTCTGTCCATGGCCAATGCTTCTATGAGCTCCGGAGGTGTAGACGTTGGAGGCTGCCATCCTTGTATTATGCATCTTTCTGCCACCTTGGCTCTTATTACGAGGTCAATCGGAGCGGTGCCTGCTATAATTTGGACTGCTTCATATGAGGTTGTCCTATAAGCCTTGCAAATTCTTAACAGGACTTGTCTTTGACCCCTAAGGAGCAATGCGTAGTGGTTCCTCTTGAGCATTGGCCCCCAGGCTGCGACGGCATACAGGACTGTGCTGAGATAGCATACGCTGTATATCGTAGCTGTTGGCTTATACTCCAGTCCCCATGTGGCCCTCGACATACTCTGTAGTATGTTTATGATCTTGGTTACTTTGCCTTGGAGCGCATCAACGTGTGGCTCTGGATTGAAATGCTGTCCCATGCTGACTCCAAGATACGTTACGCTCTCGGGGAATTTCACGACGGTCTGTCCTAATCGAATCCTGGGAGGGTGTCGTTCATCGAAATGCCCCCTCATCACCAACGGCACACGTTTTCTCGGCCGCTATATTTAGCTTCGCCTCCTTCAGCCAGTCGGTGATGATGTTGATCGCCTCCGTCGCTTTCCTAACCACCCCGTCTCTTGAGCTACTTCGTACCACGTACGCCACATCATCGACGTAGGCCGTGGCGCTGATGCCCGATGCTGCTAGAGTACGCAAGAAATCATCTATCAGGGCTAGCCAGCATAGTGGTCCCAGAACTGCTCCTTGTGGACTGCCCTTCGTGATATTTACTGCGGCCCCTGGTCCATTCCCGTCGCGGATGTATGCCTTCCTGTCTTCGAGGAAGCTGCTTATTAAGGCGTGAATGTTGCTCGGCAACTCCATCTCCTGAAGGGACGCCAGAATCCGCGGCCACCACGCATTATCGTAAGCTCCTGCTATGTCTAGGAAGTCGGCTATGGCGTATTTAGGGTTACCTTCGTCGCAGTCTTCTTTCAGGCGCCTTATAGCCATTTCCGTCGATCGCCCTGGGATGCCTCCGTATTGCCTGGCACTTAGCTTGCTGACGAAAAGCGAGAAAATAGTGTTTTTAATCAGCGTTTCGAGAACCTTTCCCAAGACTGGGAGCAAGCATATTGGCCTGTAACTTTTTGCGGAGCCTGGGTTCCTGGGTCCTTTTTTCTTAAACAGCACCACCGCGGCGATTTTCCATATTTTCGGAAAATACCCAATTGACAGGCAGTTATTCATTCCAGTCCTCAGCTGGTCTCCTATCACGGGCATTGCTTGTTGGATCAGCTGAGCGCATATCCCGTCCCCACCAGGTGCTCCCTTTTTCCTCATTTTGGCCACGGCGATTTCGACATCCAACCGATCCCAGTCTGGAGCGAACTCGGTGCCAAACGGAAGCCTCATGGTGGATCTTAACCTTGCCTGGGCATCGGCGTCCTTGGTTGGGTCGTCCTCGCCGAGTATCTGTTCTAGCAGGTACTTGTGTGCTGATTGCGTGCTTGTCGGGTACTGTCCTTTACTTTCAACGGCGGGTAATGCGGGGGACCTAGGTGTCTGCTGTTTGATTGCCCTGTACGCAACTCCCCACGGCCCGTTTGCTGTGGTGTCCTCCACAAACGAACGCCAGGACTCCTTTTTGGCCCTGCGTATTTTGCAGGCGTATGCACTTTTAAGTTTTTTGTATAGCTGCCATAACGCGTGACGTAATTCTGGTTCTGCGCATCTCTGGGCGTTCTTCCTTGTTCTATTAACTAAGGCTCTA
>CM032233.1:520000-590000 GCA_019009955.1 Riptortus pedestris
CGAAGCTAACTGGCTCAAACCCAATAATGGGAATCATTCAGCAACCAGCTCCAACCAACCCACAGCAGGTCAACAATTTCATGTCATCATTTGTTCTTATTATTATTAATATTACTTCATTATATCTTATTTATATCCATTCATTCTTTATAACCCCCCTCCTTTTACTATACAGTCCACTCTCTCAAATTCACAAATGGGGCGAAGGGGCATCTCTCCATACATCTTTTTATGGGAAGCCTCATCGACCCCGAAACATGGGCCAGCCGGGCCGGATTGACCCCCCAAGCATGGTCACACCAACCAATTGACCTCCAAATATGGTCCAGTAAGACCTGATTGATAAAGCTTGATGCAAAATATTTCAATAATAAAAATCATACCATATTTACTGCCATCAAGCGCATAAACATTGAATAATAATGACCATACTGTATGTAACGCCATTAAGTCCATAACAGTAATTTATAATAATTCATAAACAAATAGCTGTTTTAATTAACATAAATTAATAAAAATACACCCAGTGGATAAGTAGAAAATGAAAATTTGTGTATTTTTATAACGTAATCATCTATATATATATATATATATATATATATATATATATATATATATAAAATTGTAACATCTGCCTGTACATTGATTTTTTTCTCAAATTTTCATGATACTTTTTCGTTTCACATGCCATAGACACCATAACTGCATTTTGTTTCTTTGGTGTCTGTTTGTTTGTTACCTTTTCACGCATAAACGGCTGAACCACATTTTATGAAATTTGGTATGTATATTACTACTAACCCAACTTAGACTTAGGCTATATTAATTTTCTCTGAGACGAACCGGAGTGGGGGTTATAAGGGAAGCCTGAAATTAAAAATAGCGATATTTCGTTTCCTTATGGGTTTTCGGCAAATATGCACATAAACAAATTTATTTTGTTATTTAGAGTAAGTTTTGTTATATACACTTTCGTCGTATACCGAAGTATAAATGCGTTATACGCTAGAAATTATAGTGGGAGTCAACAATTTTATTTGGGACAAAAGACTCAACCGAATTAAAGAAATCTTGGTATGTGAATGAGCACTAACTCCTCCATGTTAATAAGCTGTACCAACACTTTTAGGGGCGAGCAGGAGTGGGGGTTATACGGGATGATTGAAATTAAAAATAACGATGTTTCGTTTCTTATTGGTGTTTCGGCAAATTTGCACATCAAAAAAGTTGTTAATTTTGTTATTTAGAGTATCTTTGGTTATATTCAATTTTGTGATATAACAAAGTATAAACGAGATATACATTAAAAACTAAAACGGGAGCCAACAATTTTAATGGGCACCAACGATTGAAGCGAATTAAACAGAACTCTATGTGTGAATTAGCATTAATTCTTCCATGATTATAAGCTATATTAAAATTTTTAGGTTCAAACGGGAGTGGGGGTTATAAGGGAAGCCTGAAATAAAAATTCATGATATTTCATTTTTTATTTGTTTTATGGCAAAAGTTGTTAACTTTGTTATTTAGAGTAACTTTTGATTTATACATTTTTTATACGAGTGGAAGTTGTCGGTAGGGTGACACAGTTAATTGTATTAACTAATTTCCTGTGAAATGTTGTATTTTTTTTTCTACTCGCATTTACTATTATGCATATAATGTTATGCTCGGATTAGGTTTTGACAGGAAATATGTACACTATAGATGGATTTAATAATAATAAATGCTATCCATGATTATGATCTGAGTTATTCATGGTGTGTCAAATAATGGAGACAGATTGATTAGGGGACTAATTTTCATTTATTCTTCAAAATTAAAATTTCAATTCTATGTCTCCTACCGGACCCTTACGGCAAAACCATTATCCCAGACGGAAAATGTAGTTGTACACATTGTAGCCAAATAAAAAATACCATCAACATTCAGACTCTAATGATTCCCCAGCGAAGCCGGGTACCTTAGCTAGTGGACCATATAATTACTAATCATAGAAAGTATTCTGTCTTCCAACCCATATATGAATAAAATTAACTTTCCCTTCATGCGGTACAAAGCCCAACGATGACAGCTATTTTAGTTTCGTCATAGCCGCAATTAAAAATACTCTTTTGTAAGTCTCGAATGTAAACTGTATATTCATATTGTTACATAGTTTGTTCAGTAAAGTATATCATACATTAACGGAGCAGAATTAATAAATACCAGAAATAACTGGGTGCACTTCCCCAGCGTTCATCCTTTTAATTTATTTATTTATCATAATTAAATAAATTCACATTCCTGAGATTGACACTACAATCCTAAAAGTATAAGCATCAAGTAACATGTAAACATAGAGCAATATGATTGTCTGCCAGAGAAGCGGCAGAACTGATAGGACAAAGGAAATATCCCCACATCTCCGTAGGCTCAGTGGTACCAACCTACCATTCATTTAGCATCTCAATCCTGTAATACATTAAATATTAAAAAATTTGATTACTTTATCTTCATAATACACTGCATTAAATACGCTTGTATTTAACGCAGGTGAGTCAGTTAATATTGGAAATAATTGTTGAGCATAACAATATTTCTACGCAAACTACTTGGTTCATACATACGAAAGAATGTATAAAACAAAAGTTACTCTAAATAACAAAGTAAACAGCTTTCGTTATGTGCGCGTTTTCAGAAAAACAAATAGAAAATGATATATCGCGATATTTTATTACAAGCCTTCCTTATAACCCCCACTCCCGTTTGAACGTTAACATTTTAATTTTAATTGTTGGCTTCCGCTTTAGTTTTTATGTATATCTCGCTTATACTTTGTTATACGGAAAAAGTGAATATAACAAAAGTTACTCAAAATAACAAAATAAACAACTTTTGTCATTTGCATATTCGCCGGAAAAACAGTAGAAAACGGAACATGGAGATTTTCATTTCAGGCCTTCCTTACAACTTCCACTCATGGTCGTCCCTAGTAATGTTGGTACAGCTTATTGCCATGAAGGAGTTAGTATCGTAAAGTTTGGAGAAAAGAATCAATGTACAGACAGAGGATACAATTTTATATATAAATAGATTTACCCCAATTTAGGTTTTAGGGGTGAAATTAGAGGCTAATTTCATATTCCTTAACCCTTTTTTCAAGTTTTTAATGGTGATGTGTCTTGATAAGGATTAGTATATACAAGACAAGTTGAAAAAAAAATCAAAAATTCACTATTTTCAAAAATAGTCTTTTTTAAGGGTTAATATCTCCGATGGGGGGAAAATGTAAAAATCTGAAATTCTGGCCAGAGGTAGTACTCTATGACAGTAAAATGTAAATATAAATTTAATTTTGTAGCTTTGACTACAAACTGAGATATGAAAAGGTAAATGAGGTAAAAAAAACGCTCTGTAGAAGTGAACGCCTTGATTGTTAAGTATTGCAGATGATAATTCCATAAAGCTACGGCAAAAAGTAAGCAAAAGATAGTATAAACTTTAGTTAAGCAGGGGCTGAGTAAACTTAGCAGATTTCCCTCGTCAAGTTTAACAATAGATATATCTACATACTGCTAACACAACACCACCGTCAATATTAAGTGAAGAAATACAAACGATAATAAGAAACCTCTCTGTAATAAGGGAAACGTCTGAAATAAAAACAAACAGGACTGCCAACCTCACACCGGAACGAAAAACAACTACTAAAATATATCAGAATTTAAAATATTAATTTTATTGAAAACTACATACTATATCTAGTATTGTAATTTACAATGAATCAGAATAATTTTTATCTCAATCAATCAAATTTTAAATTCTTCTTTTCTGATATATATTAGACATCTGATATATTGTAGTAATTGTTTTTCTTTCCGGTGTGAGGTTGGCAGATCTGGTTGTTGTCATTTCAGTTGTTTCCCGTCAGTTTAGTCTGATGATGCGTAAACTAAACAGATTTCCCACGCGAAGGTTTACAATAGATAAATACACACAGGTAACACTAATGTTAAGTGAATAAATACAAACGGTAATGAGAAGTCATTCCGTCAATTTACAATACAAATTAATAATCTCTACAACGGAAAGCGGCTTAATTGTAAACAAACAGGAAAGCCAACCTCGTAGCGCTGAATAAATAGATAGACCGAAAAGAAAAACAATTAATGAAATATATTTGAATATAACACATTAATTGTATTGAAAACAAAATTAATGTGTTATATTGAATTGAAAATTTTATTGAAAACAATTTACTGAAGCCAGTGCTGTAATTTGTAATGAATCAGAAACAGTTTTATCTCAATCACTCAAATTGTAGTAATCCAAGAACAAAAGAAAACTCGGCATGTGAATTAGCATTAATTCTTAAACGATTATAAGCTATATTAAATATTTTAGGTTCAAACGGGAGGGGGGGGGGGGTTATAAGAGAAGCCTGAATTAAAAATTCGCGATATTACATTTTCTGTTCGGTTTTCAGTCACTGTTGGTCCGTTTGTTCAAGCTGTCTGTTTCATTTTCTTCTGTTTCCTATATATATTTTCCTAGACAGTCATCATGTTTTTGAAAACATGGCAAGTTCTCTACCCGTTCTGGAATATTTTTCCTAGATAAATTGATTTTCCCAGTTGCCATTATCTTATATTCTTCGTAAGAGCGCTCACCGACAAATCGGCTTAATGAATCAGCGACTATATTTTCTCTTCCTTTGCAGTGCTCAATTGTGAAATCGAATTCTTGAATTAACATAATCCATCGGGATAATCTAGCCGATGTTAGTTTACAATCTTTAATGTGGGTTAAACTATGGTTATCAGTGATAATAGTAAATTGTCTTCCTAGCAGATACTGTCGGAATTTCTGTAATGCAAACACTATGGCTAACATTTCTAGTTCTGATGAATTATATTTCTGTTGATACTTATTTAAAGCACGAGTAGCAAAATAAATTGGAATTGCGTCACCTTCCGGATGTCTCTGATACAATTGTGCACCAATAGCGGCATTCCTAGCATCCGTTTGGACTATATATCTTAAATAGGGATTAGGCACATGGAGTAATATTTGTTTGCAAAATGTTTCCTTTATAGATCGAAAAGCTTTCTCCGCTTCTTCGCCCCATTTCCATTTCTGCCCCTTTTTTAGTAATTTATTTAATGGAAGATTTAGTTGTGCCATATTTTTTATAAATCTCCTGTAGATTCCAGTCGAACCTAAAAATCCTTTCAGTTCCTTTACACTACGGGGCCTCCTAAATTCTTGAATAACCTCAATTTTTTCTTGACACATTGATGATATAACATGACCCAGATATGTTACTTTTTTACAAAAAAAATTGGCTTTCTCGAGATTCGTGGTTAGATTATACTTAGTTAAAAGATTCATTATTATTTCCAGATGAATTAAATGTTCCTTGGGACTATCAGAAAAAAGAAAAATATCGTCTATAAAACCATAGCAAACTCTGAAACCTGTTGAACAATCGGATTGAGTGCCCTTATCAGAGCAGAACATGATGTCTTTAATCCAAACGGTGTTACCTTGAAAACATATCCCTGCTGCTTAAATACTAAACCATTATATTTTTTTCAATCTTCACTCAAAGGAATGTGCCAAAATGAATTTCGAAGGTAAGTAGTGACATGTATTGGGTGTTTCTACATTTCGAGAAGACATAATCTATACTTGGCGGCTTTTCATATTATCGGATGAAACATTTATTTAGTTGACGGGCATCCAAGCATAGCTGTATTTGTCCATTCCTTTTCTTTATCACTACCAGAGGATTAATAAAACTAGTATAGGATTTTTCAATAATTCCATTATTTTCCATTTGAATCAATTCCTGAGCCACCTGTTCCTCTAGACTATGTGGTATTGGATATATTCTACCTTTTATGAAATTTACACCGGGAATCAATTCTAACTTGTGAGTATAATGTCCAATTAGTCCTGGTTTTTCTCGAAATATCTCTTTGTTTTTATTAATTAAATTTTCCAGTTTATTTTCACCATCACATTGCGGATAATATTCTACGATTCTACCCATATCAAAAAATTGTATATTAAGTTTATCCTCTCCAATATCCATTGTTCCGATTTTCTTTATTTTTTCTCTTTTTACTTCGTTGCAATTAATTTCCAAGGTTTTATTATTCAAGTTTATTATAATTTAGTGGGTTTCTAAGTTTAGTAGAGTTTTAACTTTAGTATCAATATCAAAAATAATAGTGTAGACCAGATCAGGTATTACCGAATAATATAAATTTATCTTTTCATTACAAAAGGTAGTGCTCATTAATATCTGTTTTTTTATCGGTTTCGATCTCTTTCCAAAAGCCCCTTTTACTTTTGCCGATAAACTAAATTCGCTTAAAAACGGGCGATCATTTTTATTTTGCTGATAATAATTTCCATTTATGGCTGTTTGTTGTGATCCAGATTCCCATAAAACATCAATCACCTTATTTCCATATGTTAGACGTGTAATCGGACTTACGACTGTCGAAATTTCTATATTTTCGGGTAAAAGTTCCTCCAATAAATAGTCGCATGGATTTTCAAATAATGAAGATTTATTTTTTATAATACTGCTTATGGTCGGAATAAATTTTACAAAACCTGAATTTAATATTTTCTGTGTCCCACATTTGTCCTGAGGTTCAAAAGAATTCAAATGGGGATTTTATGGGTTTACCGGAAATTCTTTTTCAGTTTGTTTTGAGTTAGCTCTATTTAAAGTATTGTTTAATGGTTCTAAATTATATTCTCTTATTACTCCGTGTATTCCTGCTTGCTTCTTCCCACTTGTACCTCGCCTATTGGGACTATTTCGGAAGTCTTGACCATTACTTTTTCTATTTCGAATCTCCCATTACCTCTTCCGAAATTTTTGTTGTATGGTTTATATTTTGAATTCCCTTAGAAAAAAATTCCTAGCAAATACAAACAAAACTTTTAGAACAAGCAACAAGTCACATATTATCCACCGACATCAATAGAGTATATAGTACATCATACAATCCCTTTTATAGAAGTGTCTGTCATTATACCAGCCCCCAACCCGAAGATTATCTTAAATTCAAAGTGAATATGAAGAAAATAAGATTAGTCAGTCAACTTAGAATTTCAAATAACGACTACTTGAAGCTGTATCACAATAAAAAAATGAAAGTAATTAAATTCGGAGAAATTTGTGAATGGTGCCAGGAATTTATATCAGACGGATTAAAACATTTATTATTGCAATGCTCGGAATACAGCTATTACAGAGAGCAATACTTGAAGAAGTTTATAGCCACAAGCGATGACTTAATGTCTCTGGAAAATATTCTTCACATTGAGGACATTTATAAATTGAACATGATTTACTCATTCCTGTCAGCAGTATGCAACTAGGCAACGACATAGTTTATACCATTTTCTTGAAAATTAAACCCTATAATTTTGAAATGGCCAACGTAGTCAATTAATGCGCCACAGTAAACAAATGAACAAAAGTAAATACGTATATGTTGAATAGTACTAATCAGATTAAGTTATAAAGAATTTTAGAAGTTTAAGTACCTGAAAACATTTAATAAAAACAAAAAAAAATTAAAAAAATGTAAAATGTATTATTTTATTGTAATAGGTTAATATTATGTCATTAGTTCTTATATATATATATTCTTTTTGTAAAGTACTTGCAAGATTACTAACACTAAATGGGCCAGACTCAGGCTAAAATATGTACATATTAGCCATAATAATTAAAAAAAAATATATATATATTTTGAATTCCCACTACTATTATAAAAATGTCTGGGAATATTATCGGTGTTTCTTGGATGTAGGCTATTACGAGGGGGGAAATTACTATGTCTACTCTTGTAACGCGGTCAACTACTCCACGAATTTCGATCCCTTTTCTCTATCGAAAATTCTCTTTTTTTATTTCTTCCTATATTTGGGTTGTTTCCATCCTCCTCTCGATTTTCTTCTCTATCCCTTCCCCTCCTGATATCCCGAGATGGTAACTTTTGTAAAAGATCAAGAAATATCTCTTTATTGCTTATTTGTCCGGCCCCTAAGATAAATTTTATCTGACTTGGGAAGTGTTTTATTATACATTTTATTTGATAAGACTCCGGAAAAGGTGGATCAAGGTATTTACAGTCCTTGAATTTCCTGGCATAATCATCCATAGTTAAATTTTCTCCTGGGCGATATTCCCCATTGGTAATTCGATTTCTACATTCATCCTGCCTATCTTCTCCCTATATTTATTTAAAAATCTTTCTATAAAATGAAGAAAATTTCTAATAAATTCCTTTTCAATAAGCCACCAAGTTCTGGGAACTCCCTTCATGCACTCCGAAATAATTAACTCTTGTTTTCCCCAGGTATCTACTCCATAAATGTTAAAATAATTTTCTAATTCAGACAGAAAGTCAGTAGGGCTCTCCTGTCGACTATCACTAAACTTAGGACATCTCCCTTCAGGATGATTCTTATTTCTTTATAGTTGGATAAATGGCCTATCTTAACTTTTTTTAATTCTTGCCGGATATTTTCCATTTCATCAGCTATGCCTCTAATTTTGAAATCTTATGTTGAGATTCTCTATTTGTATCAAAGGCGTATCTTCAATTACTT
The DNA here is from genome assembly GCA_019009955.1 of Riptortus pedestris. NCBI lineage: Eukaryota > Metazoa > Arthropoda > Insecta > Hemiptera > Alydidae > Riptortus > Riptortus pedestris. Next base: position 528,626 of record CM032233.1, read on the forward strand.
GTTTATTTTCGTGAGTTAATTTCTGAATATTTAGATTTATTTGTTCATTTATCTTCCCTTGAATAATCTTTTCCTTCTCAATTTCCCCTTTTAATTCATTCCGAATTAAGTTATTCTGTTGATGGCATTCTTGTCGGGTTTCTATAATTTTAGCATCCATTTCATCCATTAATTCCGTTTTTAGTAATCATATATTCTGAAAGGTTTCTTGTTTCAATTTTTAGTTTCACCAGCTAACCTATTCTCTAAGGCTTTTAAATTGATTTCATTCTCGTTCCTAAGGTTATTAATCTCATTCATAAATTCTTTTCTCACGTTTGAAACATCTATCCGAGTTTGTTCGATATCCAATTTCAATGCGTCAATACTATTATTAACTTCTTCTTTAAATTCATCTAAATCTATGACTAGGGTTATAGTAACCTTCCTTGTTTTGTTTACATAGCAGGGTCACAGCCTTTTGTATGTTTTATATATTTATAGTATGGTGTATTTGTTTGTTAAACTATATTATAATTGTTGTACTGTAGTTCTTATATTATTTCACAATGGTTATTGCTATGCACTATTTTAATTATTGCTATGTTTTATTAAATCTATGTTATTGCCACTTACCACTATGTTATTGCAACTTATATTATTTTACAATAATTATTGCTATGTACTATTACAATCATTGTCATGTTATTTTAAATTATAATTATTGTTGTGTTATGTTAAAGTTATTCCTATGTTGTATTTATGTTGCTATTTTTATGCTTATATTTATTATGTTATAACAACCATTCCTGTGTGTTACTGCAATCATTGTTATGCCTATATTAAAGCTATTCTTATGTTGCACTTATTATTATTATTCTATCATGTATTATTATTCTATTATGTATCTACAGTATTATTATTCTATTATGTTACAGTTATTAATGCTGTTTGTAGTTATATTTTTATTAGAGCCACCTTCTTGATGTATTACATCTATTAAGTTATAATATGTTACAGCTGTTATAGTATTATATATATATATATATATATATATATATATATATATACATTTATAATAATAATGATATGGGTATTATATATACTGTGGTGTTATGGGGTGCTCGAGTGTTATGTATGTGAATATATGTATGGGTATGAATATTGTATAGTGTTGAGGTGTGTTTATGCTATTATGTTGCAGTATATGGTGCTGAGTTTGTCAATGTCTGTCTTTTTGTTGCATGTGTTTTTGAGTTGGGCTATGTATAGCATTTCCTTAAACATTCTTTTGGATTTGTTGGGTTCTATGTCTAGTATTTGTGTTTCGTTGTATTTGAAGTGGTGGTCATTGTTGATGCTGTGTTGGGCCAATGCACTGTTTAGTTTGTTTATTTTTATATCAGATTTGTCACCAACCACAACATAAAAGTCAGCTTCAAAAACAAAAAAACAGTACACAAAATAATATACTCAAAACTCAGAGCAAAAATACCCCCAAACCAAAAAAGCAATGTCATTTACAAGATACCATGCAAAAACTGCAACACATTATACATTGGAGAAACCAGCCAATACTTAATAGATGTAATACATCAAGAAGGTGGCTCTAATAAAAATATAACTACAAACAGCATTAATAACTGTAACATAATAGAATAATAATACTGTAGATACATAATAGAATAATAATACATGATAGAATAATAATAATAAGTGCAACATAAGAATAGCTTTAATATAGGCATAACAATGATTGCAGTAACACACAGGAATGGTTGTTATAACATAATAAATATAAGCATAAAAATAGCAACATAAATACAACATAGGAATAACTTTAACATAACACAACAATAATTATAATTTAAAATAACATGACAATGATTGTAATAGTGCATAGTAATAATTATTGTAAAATAATATAAGTTGCAATAACATAGTGGTAAGTGGCAATAACATAGATTTAATAAAACATAGCAATAATTAAAATAGTGCATAGCAATAACCATTGTAAAATAATATAAGAACTACAGTACAACAATTATAATATAGTTTAACAAACAAATACACCATACTATAAATATATAAAACATACAAAAGGCTGTGACCCTGCTATGTAAACAAAACAAGGAAGGTTACTATAACCCTAGTCATAGTGCAATAAGAATGTATAATAGTTTATAGATATATTTAGTCTTGGTAAGTAATAATAAGGAAAAAACACCCTTTTACAACAATGTATAATAACAATGTGCAATATTATAAAGTAGTACATGTAATTTTACAGCCCTGAAGAAGAGAAAATAAAGATTCTCGAAATATCGGCATAAACTAAGATTCATTTCACCAACATTGACCAAAACTCCGAAAAGAATAACACACCACATATAAATACAACCTAGTCGAAATCTTCAGCACAATTATATATATATATATATATATATATATATATATATATATATATATATATATATATATATATATATATAAATTCCAGCGTTGAACGTACCACGTACCTCATTTTCGTCATCTTCTTGATAGGATCGATGGACATATGAGGACATTTTTTGAAAATTGCGTCATGAGTACGACCTGCTAAAAGCAAAGTACGGGATAGGCACCTAGGCAGCAATTATAGTGAATTCCTTATTACCGTTACCAGAACAATAAAATTAAGTCAGTCACGCAGGGGCTGCGTAAACCCAGCAGATTTCCCACGTGAAGTTTAACAATATAGCAAATGTAATGTTCTATAAATGTTGTTATGTTTGATATTTCACTATCTGGATTATTAACCTGGTTATTTCCTTTTTTTAGTTTTCGGGCATCAGTAAACCCCAACTCCTACTCATGTAATTTAAGAAAGTCCGTCACGCAGGAGCTCGGTAAACTTAGAAGATTTCCCTTTTGAAGTTTAACAATAGATAAATCTACATACTGGTAACACAACAGCACCGTCAATATCAAGTGAATAAATGCAAACGATAATAAGAAACCCTCCGACGGGAATTGTCTGAAACGTAAACAAACAGATCTGCCAACCTCTTACCGGAAAAAAAAAAACAACTACTGAAATATATCAGAATAAAAAATATTAATTAGATTGAAAACTATTTACAATATCTAGTACTGTAATTTATTATGAATCAGAATAATTTTTATCCACTCAATCATACTTTAGTAGTCCAAGAACTTAAGAAGGGGAACCAGAAAATATTTGAATTTATATCGTATATTAAAGATCTCATGAAAACAATATTCGGCATTTATGCTTCGAATAATGTGGTTTATAATATAAGAAAATATTGTTTATGTAACATGAGCAAAAGTAGGGGTTTGCTTAAGGCTGAAAACTGAAAAATGCAAATATCTCGGTTAATATTCAATATAGTGAATAAACATAAATAACAATATTCATGGTACATTTAATTTGCAATAAGATTTGTTCTATACAATATTTCGATCCGACTTATAGCAAGAGAGATATTAAGAATTTTCCAAAATTCCCCCTCTAAACCCCCACACCCGATTTTAGCCATTGACCAACATAATCTTTCTTTTTATAATATAATTAAACGGACCCAATTTTCGTCATCTTCTAGGTAGGATCGATGGACATTTGAAGACATTTTTCGATAATCTCGTCAGAAGTCCGACCTCAATAGCTGATTTCCCTTAAGGGAAATCTGCTAAAAATACAAATTTCTCGAGTTATAATAGGATTAACAAAAATATAAAACATAATGATTATTTATAATTTTCGATCGGACAACATAATATATAAGATATTTCGAAGTTTCATAATTTTCTTTTTAGTCATCTCATGCCCAGCTCCTCAGAAATAGCGAGGAGAAAAACAGATGTGGGGTGACGTCATAGGTAACCAACCACCTTTGGAGCAAGTGCAAATCTGTTAGCAGATTCCCCTTGAGGGAAATCAGCTATTCAGATCGTACTCATGACCCGATTTTTCACAAATTTCTTCAAAATATATATATATATCTGTTACCGCTCTAGTGGTCGCAGTTTTGGTTTAATCGTTAGCAAACTCGATATTTAATCATTTTATATAAAGGGAAAGATCAACTTCTTTAATGGCTGACATCCGGCAAGTGAGAGGAGTGGGAGGGGGGATTAGAGGGGAGGAATTTCGAAAATTCTTAATATCTCTGTTATTATGCATCGGATCGAAAAATTGTATAGATCCAAGCGTAATGTTTTATAAATGTTGTTATATACGTATTTTCCGTATCTTTATTATTAACCGAGATATTTGAATTTTATATTTTTCGGCCTTCAGTAACCCCCACTCATGTCATATTAACAATAACTTGTTCATATATTATGAAGAAAATGATTCCAAGCATAAATACCAAATATTGTTTTCATTGAACTTTATCTTTTTGAGGTAAATGTAAATACATAGCACACTGGGGAAATCTGCTTAGTTTACGCAGCCGCTGCTTGACGGACTTATTTGTTCATGGGAATGTTCCCCATGTGGTTGAGTGTGACTACGAGCAGAAACATGTATGTAGCCGTGACCCTTGATCGCCTACTCCATCTAATGAATTGATTCCAGGTCAAGCTAACATACTCAAATATCGTACATTGCAACACCCCCCCCCCCCGCCCTCCTGCCAACAATTATAGAGTAGTGTGTGTGTGTGTATACGTTATTGAAGCAAGTAATGAATTGATTACAACGAGAAAACTGTCTGTGAACACCTGCCTTATTGATTTTAATAATATTTTAACTACCGATTAACTCAGTCTCGTCAATACACTGATAAATGGGTGTAAATAGTTTAGGATAACAACTATTAGGTAGAAACAAATTTTAGCAGATTTATTTATTTTTTTTTAAAGGAAAAAGAGATATTCAAGTTGTACATATTATTGGAATTGTCCTAGGGATTGATTTCTGTTGCTGTGTGCTTCACCATCTCAATGTAATTGAGCAGCCCCACAAACTGTATATAAATTTATACAATAAAGTGATTCTCTCTACGATTTACGAAAAATGACTACAAAAGTATATTTACCCTACCCAGGAGAGGACCAACTGGAAAAAAGGTCTGTTTAAAACTATACACACACACACACACACACACACACACACAAACACACAAATAATCACACTCACACACACACACACACACACATATATATATATATATATATATATATATATATATATATATATTAATACTCTAACTGTCGAAATTTATGTTTGATCGTTACCAAACTAGGCATTTAAAGGTTTTATGTAGCATTAAATATGAAATTGGTTAACGGCTGAAATGGGAGGAGTAGTTTTAGAATTTGAAATATGTCCGTTGTTATGAGTTGTAGGGAAATACTGTAGAAAACCAATCATATTACTAATGTAATTTCCTATAAGTTTTGTTTAATACATTTTTAATCGATCTCAAATATTAACGTAGATATTGCATTATATGTTTTAACCCCGGAGCAACCCCCATTTTCGGTTAGAAACAAGCACACACACATCTCACAACATATTCTCTATTTGTCCCTTAGTATGAGCCATACGTCTACCTGTAATTTAAGCAATATAATAGCTATATATTGGCAGAAAAGGCTCATCAAACTTGAGGATGATGATCTTACTGGCTGCACCAAACAAATGAAATCTCTCCCATATTCCATTCTTTATAAAGGACACACATACTATTTTCCTTAGTGTTCTATCAGGTATTAATCAATTCGATATGGTCTGGCTTGAAATATTTAAATATTAGTATAGCTTAGGTAACGACAAAATTCAACTGCCACTCTCATACAATTGATGTTGGGATGTGATCAGTTTGGTAGAATAGAATGAGCTGAAAAATGGTTCTGACTCGAGGTGAACGGGTACTTGTGGGTCAATCTGGGATCAACAGGTTATGGGAATGAGTGATATAGATAGGTTGCTTAGTTGCTAATGGCAGGCTGTTAGAAGTATCGTGCTATTGCTACGCTACACAATGGCTTGCCAATTCTATACTGTTGTTCGTATCTTAATAACGCTATACAGCTGTCGGTGTGTTCCTAATGCTTTACAGGCTGTTGCTATCTTGCTATGGCTCAACTACTGTTTCATTGTTACATATGCCATACCTCTGTTAGTAAGCTACTGTCATATATGTAACACTTAACACTCAGATTAAATAAACATGTATTACTTTGTTATTCTTCGTAAATTCTTAATCAGAAGTGAGCTTATACAATGAGAACGAAAATATACGGTGGATTTAAATAAAATATGTGAAATATATATAAGAAAAATGTAGTTAAATAGAAAGGGTGTAAAATTAGTAGCGTTTGATTACATAACTGTTACTAATGCTTAAGATCTGTTGGTATTTTGCTGGTGGTATACTGGAGGGGATGTGTTGCTAATGCTGTACTGTTGTTGCTATCTTGCTACTGGTGTAGGTTCTATGGTATATACGTACCATGGCGAGGAGGCAATTGGCCGGCTCAACTTGTTGGGATACTTCACAGCTAGCGACTGGCTCAAGTCCTAACACCTCACCACCCCCTCGCGCAGCCGCTCTCCCTAGTCATCGATCCTACGCCGTCATCCCATCCCTCTCCCACTCCCACTCTCTCGCCTCCTCCCCTCCCCCTCCAAACCCCTCCCCTCCTCCACCACCCTTCCTCCTCACCCCCTCTCTCTCCCTCTCCTCGCCCCTCTCTCTCCCTCTCCTCGCCCCTCTCTCTCCCTCTCCTCGCTGTCCTCTCCTCCTCACCCCCTCTCCCTCCCTCTCCTCGCCGTCCTCTCCTCCTCACCCCTCTCTCTCCCTCTCCTCGCCATCCTCTCCTCCTCGCCTCCTCGTCCTCTCTCTCTCTCTCTCTCTCTCTCTCTCTCTCTCTCCCTGTCCTCCCCACCCCTCTCTCTCTCCCTCTCCTCCTCGCCTCTCTCTCTCTCTCTCCCTCTCCTCCCCACCCCTCTCTCTCTCCGTCTCCTCCCCTACCCTCTCTCTCCCTCTCAGCCCCACCCTCTCTCTCTCTCTCCCTTCCCTCCCCACCCCTCTCTCTCTCTCCCTTTCCTCCCCACCCCTCTCTCTCTCCCTCACCACCACACCGCTCTCTCTCTCCCTGTCCTCCCCACCCCTCTCTCTCTCTCCCTCTCCTCCCCACCCCTCTCTCTCCCTCTCCTCCTCACCTCTCTCTCTCCCTATCCTCCTCGCCTCTCTCTCCCTCTCCTCCCCACCCCTCTCTCTCCCTCTCCTCCCCACCCCTCTCACTCCCTATCCTCCTCGCCTCTCTCCCCCCCTTCAAAAAGACACTAGTAAGAAGTTTGGTTTTACCTCATTTTAACTACGCATCCCTGGCAATGACCGATATGGCAAGTACTCTGATGGACCGATTGCAGCGAGCCCAGAATGCAGCGGTACGGTTAATTTTTAATGCCCAAAGGCACGAGCACATATCGGACTTTTATAGTAGGTTGGGTTGGGACAGAATTAGAGAAAGACGAGATAAGGCTTTGTTACTCCTGACATGCAAGATTCTGAAGAGTCAGCAGCCCTCATACATCTGCAATGAACTAAAATTCCTAAGTAACTTTCACAACAGAGCAACGAGACACTCAAAGAGCTTACTATGTATCCCGAAACACCGAACAACAGTATATAATAGGTCCTATAGAATAGCAGCCGCTAGGATATTCAATAAGTATGGATCACATATCGATTTAAGCAAAACTGTGACGACAATTAAAAGTGCCATAGTGAAAATACGAACTTAAATGTATTTCAAGATTATGAATGTATTTATTTCAAAGTTATGTATTCATTTAAAGAGAGATATCATTTTTGTTTTTTGTTATTTTATATATTTTATTTTTGTATTGTATATTTGCTTTTGTTTTGAGTAAACTATTTTATGTTGCCTTGAGGCTGTAAATTCGAATTGTAAATTTTCTTTTTCCTGAGCATTGTAAGAGAGGACTTTTAAGTCCTAAATATATCAGGTTATTAAATAAATAAATCAAAATCAAAAATCAAACCCCTCTCTCTCCCTCTCCTTCCCACCCCTCTCTCTCTCTCCCTCTCCTCCCCACCCCTCTCTCTCTCCCTCTCCTCGCCACCCCTCTCTCTCTCCCTCTCCTTCCCACCCCTCTCTCTCTCTCCCTCTCCTCCCCACCCCTCTCTCTCTCCCTGTCCTCCCCACCCCTCTCTCTCTCCCTCTCCTCCTCGCCTCTCTCTCTCTCCCTCTCCTTCCCACCACTCTCTCTCTCTCACTCTCCTACCAACCACTCTCTCTCTCCCTCTCCTCCCCACCCCTCTCTCTCTCCCTCTCCTCCCCACCCCTCTCTCTCCCTCTCCTCCCCACCCCTCTCTCTCTCCCTCTCCTCCCCACCCTCTCTCTCTCTCCCTTTCCTCCCCACCCCTCTCTCTTTCTCTCTCCCTTTCCTCCCCACCCCTCTCTCTCTCCCTCTCCTCCCCACCCTCTCTCTCTCTCCCTTTCCTCCCCCCGCTCTCTCTCTCTCCCTTTCCTCCCCACCCCTCTCTCTCCCTCTCCTCCCCACCCTCTCTCTCTCTCCCTTTCCTCCCCACCCCTCTCTCTCCCTCTCCTCCCCACCCTCTCTCTATCTCCCTCTCCTCCCCACCCCTCTCTCTATCACTCTCATCCCCACCCCTCTCTCTCTCCCTCTCCTCCCTACCCCTCTCTCTCCCTCTCCTCCCTACCCCCCTCTCTCTCTCTCTCCCTCTCCTCCCTACCCCTCTCTCTCCCTCTCCTCCCCACCCCACTCAACAAAGAAATTTTTCCTGTCTTTCAAATAGCATTGAAGCAGTCTGTGCTCATTTTGAGGGCACTGAATTCTTTTAAGACTGCTTAATATCGAACGCCACTACAAATTGTCAAACGCACACAAATTTTGTCAACAAAACGCCCAGAATATCTGGAGCTCGAGTATTCAAACTCATGCTTAAGAGACTAACGATTGAACCGAACTAAATAACATATAAAACATAACGTAGAACTAAATAACATATAAAACATAACGTAGAACTAAATAACATATAAAACATAACGTAGAACTAAATAACATATAAAACATAACGTAGAACTAAATAACATATAAAACATAACGTAGAACTAAATAACATATAAAACATTTCATATATCAACAATTATTTTATTATTAAATTAAGTGGGTACAGGTAGGAAATTAAAGCTGACCGAAAGAAAGACTATTTAAACAAGTCTTTGTTTAAATAGTCTTTCTTTCAGTCAGCTTTAATTTCCTACCTTTACCCACTTAATTTAATAAAAAAATAATTGTTGATATATGAAATGTTTTATATGTTATTTAGTGCTTCGTTATGTTTTATATCTTATTTAGTCCTAAGAAAGATAAGTTTTTGTTATATGTCTCTAACATATTTTAATAGAAATTGTAACTATTATTTTGTGTGTCAACAGGACACTGACGATGATGCACAGCATCGAAAGCGCTTGGCCGTTTCAATAAATTATTACAGTGGAAGCGTAGCCAACAATTTTATTCATCCTACATACATTAAAACTCGGTATGTCAACTAGCATTAATTCTTCCATGATTATAAGCTATATTAAAATTTTTAGGTTCGAACGGGAGTGGGGGTTATAAGGGAGGCCTGAAATAAAAATTCGCGATATTTCATTGTCTATTTGTTTTTCGACAAACGTGCAAATAACAAAAGTTGTTTACTTTGTTATTTAGAGTAACTTTTGTTTTATAAATTTTTTCGGGAACAATTTATGAAACAAGTAATTTGCGTAGAAATATTGATATGCTCAACAATTCTTTCCAATATGAACTACCAGGTACCTCACCTGGAAAAATTAATTCAAATCTATGTTAATATTTTGTCCTTGATAGTTTAAATCTATGCATAATGCACAGGAGACGGGAAATATGACAATTTGGAGGACAGCGAAGTCTTACATAAAAAAATAATTTTATTATTAATAGGTTCGCCTGAATAAAATATCGCGATATTTCATTTTTTTTTTTTTTTTAGGCAAACGTGCACATAACAAAAGTTGTTTTTTGTGTTGTTAGAAGCAGTTTTTGTTAGATTTAATTTCCTAATCGCTTGAAATATCATGCAAGACAAAGTCTGCCGAGTCCGCTAGTATATATATAAAATTGTCTGTTACGGTCGCAATTTTTGTTTGATCGTTACCAAACTCGATATTTAATCGTATTATGTAATCGTAAACATCATGTTCGTTAATGGCCGAAATCGGACCAGTGGGAGAGGGGGGATTTTCGAAAATTTGAAATATCTCCGTTACAGTACGTCGGATTGAACAATTGTATAGAACCAATATTGTAAACTAAATGTACTATTAATATTGTTATATATGTTTAGTCACTGTCTTGAACATTAACCGAGATATTTGCATTATTCAGTTATCAGCCTTCAGCAAACCCCCACTTCTACTTATGTTAGATAAACAATACTCACAAGAATTAGACAGGTATAGAGAATAGATGTTAGCTTAACTTTTTAGTGTGTCATACCAGCTTGAGGCAATTCTGCTTAATTTACTCAAAGCCGGCGTGACGGACTATTGATTCCAAGAGGGTCCGAAGTAGCTCTTAGCGCTTATGCACATTTATATTGGATTCCCTGACAGAAATTAGCATTTAATCATTGATGATCGAAGCTAATGGCTGTAAGGAGACTTTATAGGCAGGCTGCGAACAATTTACGAGACACTAGCACGCAACAATAAGAAAGACTTTAAGACTGGTTTGATTGGCATTTAACTACCCCTTCCAGATGAAGGGAGAAAGGAGGGCTAATTAGCCCACGCAGTTAGAAGGCCTCCTCACCTACAACCCCCGCCCCTCCCTCTCACCTGCAACTCACCCCTCCCTCAACTAGTAAATGCAGCTCCGTTTCTAAACAGACATACATATATCTATTTTCGTTTAACGCTGAAGGGATGGTATGTTTTGGTCGCTACAAATGCGTTTGGTAAACGTTTCACGTTCATTATCAAGTTGAATAATACCACAAGGCGCGAGGGTTTCAAAATATAAAACTTTTAGTATCTCCGATACGCTTCGGACCCAAAAATGTTATTCAGCCATTATGTCAAAAAAATTCCTCTCTGATAGATATTGCTCTAACTCAAATGCTCATGGAGTCAAAATTAAGGGCATATTGACGATTGGGCTAATAAATATAGTTTTTCCTCAAAAGTACGGTATTGACTTCGTAGACAAAAAACTCGGAAGTCGGAAGAAATCAGTTGGATGTGGCATCCATCGTTGACGGAATAATATAAAAATGGCACCAGAAGTTGGAAGTAAAAGTTTTTTAATTCATAAATAAGTTTGTCAAGAAGTTATTTGACTCGATCAGTCGTGATGCGATGCTGGCTGTTGCCAGGGCGAGGGATCGGCCTGTGACGTTCTGTAAATATCTTGACGGTGTCTATTTGGGGCAATTCGGTGATTTGTGACAGAGGCTGGTGTTCGGGGGACATTCTGCCTAGACGTGGTGTCAGGCAGGCTGATCCTCTATCTCCGATCTTCTTTAATATGGTCATGGACCACGTAATCGAGGATTCCAAAACACAAGTCAGGTTCCTTTTAGGCACCGTCAGGGTATCGGTGATAGCTTATGCAGATGACTTGATCTTTGTAGCGTTCTCAGTGCATGGTCTCAATGTTTCTTTGAATCAGCTGGAAGTGGCGCTTCGGGATTGTGGTCCAGAGAAGTGTACCAGACTAGAGTTTAGATCCTTGGGACGAAGAAGGGTGTGTCAGGGGTCAGGGCTCAGGATCTCGAAGCATCCTGTCCTTAGCATTGATGATGTTCGGCTCTGTCCTCCTTGGCGTTCCTTGCTCTCCTCATGGTGCGGAGGCAATGTTACCTGATTGGAGGACTGTTTTTTCTAATCTTGACAGGGCCCAATTTAAACCGCAGCAGAAGTTACAGGCTCTGAGGACCTACGTTTTGCTCCTGTGGCTTCATGGGTTGGTGCTACGAAAACCCACACCTGTGGAGCTACGCCGGATGGATATAACTGCTTCGTTACGTTGGTGCATCTCCCTCATACATCTTGTAATGCATTTATTCATGCATCTTGAGGTGACGGAAGTCTGGGATCCCTTGCTTGGCTCGCGCCATTCCATTCTTTAGAACCAGGAGGCTACAGAAATTGCCGGATGATTTGGATAGCCGAGGAGCATCGCTTGGGGTGAGGTGTGGTTTGCGTGGTGGGTTGGTGTCTCCGGATAATATTGTAAGTGTACTTCATTTTTGTATGAATGAATTGTATGCGAGTGTAGACTGCAAGGACATGAGTGAATGTAGTTTAGGTTCCAGCTTCTACAGCATGGACCCGTTCAAGAACAGAGCATTTGACTGGAAGGCATTCTGTGGCCTTTACTAGGATTGTAGGAGGGTGAGGTGAGTTATTCCTACCCTTTATTATCAATATACTTACCAAAAGCTCTTTCTTAATTTAAATGATTTTTTAGGCAAAACATTAGACTATTTCATATCTAAGACGAGCAAAAACATTTTCTCCCTTGTTGAGATTGATAACGAATTTTTGAAACCATTGTCCTTCATCAAGGGACTCAAATCCTTCATTATTAAGTTGTAAAAATATTGTGAATTCATTAAAAGCATTGAATGATGCCGTGGAGAGAACTGTAAAATTCATGGCTTACTGACACTGAAAGAGGAGTAAAGCCTCTCACCGCTAGAACGTTAACATATATATATATATATATATATATATATATATATATATATATATATATATATATATATATATATATATTCCTACAATTTTGAACGGACCTCATTTTTGTCATCTCCTGGGTAGGATCGATGGCCATTTAAAGAATTTTTGAAAATCCCATAATGAGTACAACCTCAATAGCTTTTTTACTCTGAGGGAAATCTGCTACCAAAGAGCCTGCTTTGCTTATGTGTGCAAGAACACCGGCAGTTTCACTCTGACTGTAACAAACATACGTTAAAACGAAAGTTTTATTAATAATGCTCATGAGCTACATCATATTAATAAATATATAATATTTTGAAAATAAATTTAGATTTTTATTTGTAACATTTATTTTATTTTGAAGGTAGGATCGATGTGCATCTGAAGAAATGTTTCGAAAATCGAGCCATGAGTACGACCTCAATAGCTGATTTATAATATCTTATAAATCGAAATCATTCTTTTCAATGATGAAAGTTAATATATCAAAACATGGTACAAGGCTGACTGACGATAATTTGGAAAATTCTTTTCGTCTTTGCATCCGTGGAATTAATCCAAACATCGATGGATTAGTTTCCCAAATTCAAGCTTAAGTGTCACATTGATTCCGGTGACGCTAGTTCGCTTTCGTTGTTTGTAATAATTCAAATTTTACCATTTAATTATAATGCTGTACCTATATTTTTAATTCCATTTTATTTCGATAAAGTGTCTTGTAATTTCATGTATGATATCTACCGTTAAAATTTATGAACACTACTTGGAAATGCACTACTTTTAAAAACCGGCCCCCGAACGTATTTGCACACTGTTTGAGCCAGAACATGTCAAAGGTTGCCCATACCTGCTTTAGACGAACATTTGTTATATACACTTTTGTCGTCTAACCAAGTACAAACGAGATATACGCTAAAAACTAAAGTGGGAGTCAAAAATGTATTTGACGGGAAACGGATTACTACCCTTTCCCCGCCCAAAACGCACATAACAGAGCATATAATGAAAAATTATGAATACTAAGTTTCTTGGCCGGCCATGGAATAGAATATTTTTAGGAATATTTAAGCAGTCGCCTTCTCCGCTGAGATGAGCTAGCTCTATTAGCGGCTCCTCTCTACCTCGGCCTAATGTTCTCATTGAGAGTAGCTGGCTGAGCCTTTAGCTCGACATGGATGGGAGCTGCTAGTGAAAGGGCCTACCTCCAATATGAGCATTTAATGAGAGTAAATGGGAATAGTTGTGGATTGATCGGTGTATTTGTTGCTGCCTGGTGGCGCTGGCTGGTGGCGAGCTGGCTAAGTGTTCAGTGGCGGCTATACACTCCTCGAGGCAGGCTCTACACGGCTTCCTCTCCCAAACTCACGTACTCCACGCTCCAACATCCCTCTACCGGCCGGTAAGCCTAACGCTTCCTCTACACTCATATAGTCACAAGTACATACTGATCCTCTTCAATATCCATATAACACGTCTAGTTTATATATCCATTTATAAAATGCAAGCCGCTAAACTACTCTATACGTGGTGGTTAGATCTCCAGGCAATGTCAAATGCCTATCATCGCTTTTAGCTTATGTACTTCTACTTCTTTTCCGCTATCTATATAACCTGACTAAAAAACAACGAATATTCATATGATTAAAATACTTTTATTATTTCTTAAAACCGAAATTTCAACCCAAAAAAATTAACAATTCGAATTTGAAATACTGTGATATAACGTGAGCTTATCCAACGATTTCAGCTTATATACATTTGTTAGTTTTTACTTGTATAAGCAAAATTGCAAAAGCGCGCTCTTGTTTATAGAGTAATTGAAACGATTTTCATAAGTATAATTACTGATTTAGATATTTCCATTAATAAAGATACTATTGCTTAAGATAAACTATTGCTTTACTACTAAATAAAAGTCCGTCGCGCAGGGGATACGTTAACTAAGCACATTTCCCACGTGCGTCACGTATTTGCATTTATCACAAAACATAAAAGTTCAATGAGAACAATATTGGTATTTGGCCATTAAATGAAGTGCATCATAATATAACAGCTTTTCTAGGAGATTTTCCTTAAGAGAAATCAGCTATTCAAGTCGAACTCATGACGCAATTTTCGAAATTCTTCTTCAAATGTCCATCGATCCTAGGACATGACGAAAATGAGGTCCGTTAAAAATTGTATATGTAAATATCAATATATATATATATATATATATATATATATATATATATATATATATATGTGTGTGTGTGTGTGTGTGTGTGTGTGTGTGTGTTTGTGTTTTTACCACTCTACGGCCGCAATTTTTGTTTAATCGTTACCTAACTCGATATTTAGTCGTTTTATGCAAAGTAAAAGATCAAGTTCGTTAAAAAGCTGAAATTGGAGAAGGGGGAAGGGGGCGTTTAAAGGGGAAGAATTTTGAAAATTCGAAATATCTCCGTTGCTATACGTCGAATTGGAAAAGTGTATATAATCAATCATATAGTAAATTAAATATATATATATATATATGTATATATATATATATATATGAATATATTTATCCATACATTTATGCTAAAAATAAAATGTCAAATATTGTTCTCAAGAGACCTTTATTATACGAGATACATTCACATATGTTCTGGTGACCCACCCCCACCCTTTGTCTAAAATTCTTGGAATACTAAAATTTGATTGATTGAGATAAAACTTATTGTGATTCATTATAAATTACAGCACTAGATATGTTATATTCAGATAATAATATATTTCAGTATTTGTTTTTCTTTCCGGTAAGAGGTTGTCAGACCTGTTAGTTTACATTTCAGACGTTTCCCTCGTGGAGGTTATTATCGTTTGTATTTCTTCACTTAAAATTAACGGTGCTGTTGTGTTAGCAGTATGTAGATTTATCTATTGTTATACTTGACGAAGGAAATATGCTTAGTTTACGCTGCCCCTGCGGACTTTCTTAATATGACATGAGTAGGAGGGGGGGGGGTTACTGTTGGCCGAAAGCTAAAATACGCAAATATCTTGGTTAATAATCGAGATTGTGAAATATCGTACTTATCTATATTTATAAAAAATTAGATTTGCTATAAGATTGGTTCTATACAATGTTTTGATTCGACGCATAATAAGGGAGATATTAAGATTTTCCAAATCCCCCTCTAACCCACCCCCCACTTCACTGGTAGGATTTTAGCCGTTAACAATTTTTATTTTTTTTCATAAAACGTTTTAATATCGAGTTTTGTAGTGATAAGACAAAAATTGTGACCGCTAAAGCGTCAAGAGACAATATATATAAAATTTTGAACGGACCTCGTTTTCGTCATCTTCAACGTAGGATCGTTGGAGATTTGAAGAAAGTTTTCGAAAATCCCATCATGAGTAGAACCTCAATAGCTGATTCCCCCTAAGAGAAAGGATCTCCTACCCAGGAGATGATCAAAACGAGGCCCGTCATTTATACATTGTCTCTTATTATGCGTGCCATGTACACAACCATATATGTATATATATATATTTGTCTATTAACCCTCTAGGGGTCGCAATTTCAGTTTGATCGTTACCAAAGTTGATAATGGCTGAAATCCAGTAGAAAAGGCTTTATATCTGCGTTATTATGCGTCGTATCGAAAAGTTGTATATATTCAATCTTATAGCAAATGTAATCTTCTATAAATGTCTTTATGGACAGTTTTTCAATATTTAAATCATTAAACGAGATATTTACATTTTTTTTAGTTTTCCGTCTTCACTAAAGACTCCTATCCTTCCTATAAACTCCTACTCATATCATATTAACAATAAGCAGTTATATTATGAAGCACATTATTTGAAGCCAAAATACCAAATATTGCTCTCAGTCACCTATTACGTTTTGAGATAACTGCAAATACGTGACACGTGGGAAGTCTGCTTAGGTTACGTAGCCCCTCCTTGATTGATTTTTTTTGTATTTATAATAAGAAAAAACATGGATAAGTGATGTACTAGTGCTGAGACTAAACGTGAAGCGGTTTCTATTCCCTCCCATGATGTAAAACATCATAAAACAAAATCGCCCATAAGATAAATAACAGTCATGGATAGCACTTTGGTATTCAATTAATTTCATTTCAGTATATTGAATTACAAATATTTTATACAGCACCGTGGACAATATATTTATGTTTTAACATTAAATAAACAATTTGACAACAATAACTTAGATAAACAATGTTATATTTTAACATTTAGTTGCGTTCAGCTTTGAATGCTATACCTTTAAATTAAATCTGAACACGAGTCTTCATCTAGTTCGAATAAATAGGTGAACAGATGTGTTCGGTTTTGAAAATTATTGGAAAATACATTTTCTTCTTTTCTAGGACGTATTTTCAAACCTCTGGCCAATTAGATTAAAGTAAACATCAGAAAATGAAAAAAAAGTTTGAAGTTTTCATGTATTGTATTTATGAGTTTATAAGCTGTGATATTTATTATCATTTTGAAAAATCTCTTCAGTTATTCAATCATTTATTTCTACTATTTTGGTAAATTTAATTAAAGAACCTCTGAAGAATAACAAATCGAGAAATAATAAAATAATAAATAAAAACAATTCTATAAGTTTAAACAGAAATTACAAATGTATTTATAAAATTCAATTACATTTACTAATCTATAGAGAAATTGTTTTTTAATGGCTCTATTTCCAAATAATTCATAGATAATGGTCACAGCCGTGGAGTTTTAAATCGAAACAATAAAACAACTTAAAAGGAAATAAATTTTAAAATTCAGAGATGTTTGGGAAATGGAATAGTACTTTTTAATATATATTACAACTTTTATTAACCAAAAACAGTATTTTAGACAATTACATTTATTACAAGTTCAAAATCAGACTACTTTTGTATTATAAAATATGTAATGTTAACAATTTCCAGATTCCAAGCACAAAAACTATATCTATTTTAGGTATTTAATAACCATTATTAAAAATATTCTAGAAAGAAGAGATATGCTCTGTTCTGTGTAAGATATTAGCGGGGCAATGTAGATAAGCAGGCATAGCTGGGCACACCTCCCACCACTTTCAATACCCTTTAACAATGTTTCTATATCTTTTAACGTTACACGAAATTTAATGTTTAGCCGAAGTTTTAAGAACATATGGTAATTACTTTTGATAAAGCTGTATATGAGAATAAAGTCGGCGTAAACTAAGCAGATTTCCCTCGTGAAGTTTAATAAATCTACATGCTGGCAACACAACACTACCGTCAATAATAAGTCAAGAAATACCAAGGGTAATAAGAAATATTTCCTCTCCCGGCAGGAAGCGCCTCTAAGGTAAACAAACAGGCCTGCCAACGGCTCACCGGAAAGAAAAACAATAACTGAAAAATATCAGAATATAACATGTTATTTTTATTGAAATATTATGTACTATATCTAATACTGTAATTTATAATGAATCAGAATAATTTTTATCACAATCAATCAAATTTTAATAGTCCCAGAATTTAAGACGGGGAGGGGGTGGTCACAAGAACATATTTGCATATATCTCGTATAATAAAGGTCTCTGGAAATCAATTTTTGGTATTTAAGCTTCGAATAATATGGTTTATTATATAACAGAGTATTGTTTATGTAACATGAGTAGAAGTGGGGGTTTGCTGAAGGCTGAAAACTGAAAAATGCAAATATATCGGTTAATATTCGAGATAAAGAATACACGTATATAACAAAATTTATAATAAATCTAATTTTCATTAAGATTTATTCAGTACACTTTTTCGATCCGACTTATAGTAACGGAGATATTTTAAAAATTCTTCCCCTTTAACCCCCCCCCCCTCCGGTCCGATTATAGCCGTTGAACGAACTTGATATTTATTTTTACATAAAACGACTAAATATGGAGTTTAGTAACGATCAAACAAAAATTGTGACCGCTAGACGCGGTAACAGGCAAATATATATATACTAGCTAAGGTGC
This sequence comes from Riptortus pedestris, assembly GCA_019009955.1. Taxonomy (NCBI): domain Eukaryota; kingdom Metazoa; phylum Arthropoda; class Insecta; order Hemiptera; family Alydidae; genus Riptortus; species Riptortus pedestris. Next base: position 547,353 of record CM032233.1, read on the forward strand.
CCGGCTTCGCTCGGGAATTCATTTGAGGTTTAATGATGGTGGTTTTTTTTTTGGCAAGCCTTTGCTTTCCACAATATTTTAACATTTCCCGATGTATACCCGTCGTTGCTATGGATTTGTTAATAATAAAACTATTTGTTATTTAAGAGTTCACTGTCCTCAATATTTTTATATTTCCCGTCACTTGTGCATGTTGTTGTTTTTTTATTATATATAATTCATAATCATAGAAAGTATTCTGTCCGCCAAACTATGTTTGAATTAAACTTCCTTTCCCTTGAAACGGTACAAAGACCAACAGTGACTGAAACCGAACAGAAAATGTAATATACTGCGATTTTTTATTTTAGGCTTCTTTTATAACCCCCCCCCCCTCCCGTTTGAACCTAAAAAATTTAATATAGCTTATAATCGTTTAAGAATTAATTCTAATTCACATTCCGAGTTTTGTTAAGATCCGTTCAATCTTTGGTGCCAAATACAATTGTCAGCTACCGCTTTAGTTTTCAGCGTATATCTCGTTTATATTTGGTATACGACAAAAGTGAACATAACAAAAGTTACTCTAAATAACAAAATAAACAATTTTTGTCATGTACATATTTGCAGAAAAATCAATGGAAAACGAAATACCGTCATTTTTAATTTCAGGCCTCCCTTACAACCTCCACTCCTGCCCGTCGCTAGAAATGTTGGTATGGCTTATTCTAAAGAAGGCGTTAGTTTTATTACACATACCGAGTTTTATTTAATTCGGTTGAGTATTTTGTGCCAAATAAAATTGTTGACTCCCGCTATAATTTTTAGCGTATAACTCATTTATACTTCGGTATTCGACGAAAGTTTATATAACAAAAGTTACCCTAAATAACAAAATAAACAACTTTTGTTATGTGCATGTTTGCCGAAAAACCAATAGGAAATGAAACCAATAATTCAGAGGATATTAACCCTAGAATGACACACTTCTATAAGTCAACTTAATCCGACACTCTGGGGTGTCCCCAACTTATAAATTGGTGTAAAATATAAGTGATATATTCTACAATGCTTATAATGCATTTTAAATTATCTAAGTGGCCCAGGAAACAAAAATAAATCATTTCAAAATGGATTAAGCATATATGTATAGTATTTCCAAAAATCCAGATATAGTAAAATAATACGACCCAACTAGCTAAAAAATAAAAAAAATGTCAATGTTATTCCTTAATAAAAATATAAATTGTATGGTTCTTAAACAAAAAAAAAATGAAGTAAAGTAATCATAAAACGTGGTAGAAAAGTCATTTTTTGAATTAAATATTAATAAAATACATAGTGATGGCCCTGAAGACACCTCTGTCACTCACTGCACTGCAGACATATTGCTGCCCTATGTTCATTGCAAATAGCTCTCTTACATTGCAGACATGTCAATTTCGTCTTCCTGTCTTTTCCCCTTTCACAAAACGAACACCTTACTTGTTTCTCCAAGAGCGTATGTTTACTTGTTTGTGCCTCAATTCCTAAAATGTCTTCAACACCTAGACGGTTTCTGCCTGTAGCCTCCTCTTTGTGCAGGCTTCCAAAAGTGAATATTCCAGACCAAAAAGGAAGTTTCATTTTATTGTCCCACTTTACCAGAGTAAACAATATCATACAGTTCACCCCGGCATGATCCAACATACCAAAAAAATCCGGAGAGGCCACCTCCTTGTTTTTCTGGCCGTCGAGTATCCCTTACACATTTGGTCAAAAGTATCTGTCCCTCCTTTGTTTAAATTATAGTCATGTATGACTTGTGGTTTACCAGTTTCTTTATTGATTGCATCATCATGCATAGTTGATAACATCAGCACGATTTTATTGGGTTTGGGACAGTATGAAAGTAAGCATTTATCTTTGTCAAATGCAAAAGTTGCTGAGCCAACCTCTCTTTTTGTGACAAATTGAGGAGGCACTTCTCTTTTGTTCTTACGTAATGTACCTACCATTGTCAGCTTATGCTCTGACAACATTTTGTCGAATAATGGCACTGAGGAGAACCAATTGCCAGCTGTCACATTCCTACAGGTTCCATGGATACTTCTGGTTAGCTCCTCTACATAATATGAAGGGATAGAAGTTCCTTTTGGGCATTCAACCTTCCCAACATATGGTATTCCCTTCACCATATAAAAAGTTCTGGAATCGTTTAACATAACAATTTTTATCCCGTACTTATCCGGTTCGGAAGATAGATACATTCTAAAAGGACACTTGCCTCTAAAACCCATCAATTGCTCATCACATGTAACATTTTCAAAAGGTGTATAATATTTTTCACAATTGTTTATAAAAATTTCCCATATGTCCCTAATAGGTGCCATTTTGTCTTTAGTCTTCCTCTCTTCGCTGGTTAGTTTATTATCAAATCTCAAGCAGTAAGAGAGGAAACTGAACCTATTCATTGCCATGGTGTGTCGAAATAAAGGATGGCCCCTTTTTATACTGAAGAGCTCCTCTAATAAGAATTTACAGGATTTATTCTGCCCAGAAATATATAACAATCCAAGAAATGCCCGGATCTCTACCTCATCAGTGTCTTTTTGGTATGTCTGCAACGACGTGATCTCTTCACGCCTTCTAAGAATTTCTTCGTTTGTCCACATTGTTATTTCACTTATCATATCAGGTGGAAATAGCAGGTTCCACGCCTCGAAAGGGCTAGAAATATTCTTGGCAGGCCCCCTAGGACCAGGTAAATGTCGTACTATATTTTTTTCTGCCACTTCTCGTAGATTGTTCAGTACTCCACTTATGTCCATTTTTACCCCTAATAATTGATAATTTACCCACTTTAGGGCCTTTTGGATCACTAACATATTCTTCAGCCTCTTCTTCTGTGTCTGAATTCTCCTGAGATAGCACCTCCCCATCATCTTCTTCACTGACTTCACCTCCAAAGTATTCCTTTTGCGTTTGCTCCTCTTTTTCTAACTCCAATAATAATTGTTGTATTTCTTCCGGGGTTGAATAAGTTTTACTGGCAACAGTCATCCTAAAATATCAGATCCCAACGTTAATTACTGAATTGAAACTACTACATAACAAAATTAGCTTTATCATTGCTTACCTGAATAATTTGGAATTTCGAAATAACACAGAACTCCTTTGGTAAGATAATCTGACCAAATTGGCTCACTAGAATCTAAATTCTCTTAACACTCACGCATACAACACTCTGGGGTGTGAGATATCCTGAACACTACCACTAACGACAAACTAGGGTGTCAGATACCCTGAACACTAACATTAACGACACTCTGGGGTGTGAGATATCCTGAACACTAACATTAACGACACTCTGGGGTGTGAGATATCCTGAACACTAACATTAACGACACTCTGGGGTGTGAGATATCCTGAACACTAACATTAACGACACTCTGGGGTGTGAGATATCCTGAACACTAACATTAACGACACTCTGGGGTGTGAGATACCCTGAACACTAACATTAACGACACTCTGGGGTGTGAGATATCCTGAACACTAACATTAACGACACTCTGGGGTGTGAGATACCCTGAACACTAACATTAACGACACTCTGGGGTGTGAGATACCCTGAACACTAACATTAACGACACTCTGGGGTGTGAGATATCCTGAACACTAACATTAACGACACTCTGGGGTGTGAGATACCCTGAACACTAACATTAACGACACTCTGGGGTGTGAGATATCCTGAACACTAACATTAACGACACTCTGGGGTGTGAGATATCCTGAACACTAACATTAACGACACTCTGGGGTGTGAGATATCCTGAACACTAACATTAACGACACTCTGGGGTGTGAGATAACCTGAACACTAACATTAACGACACTCTGGGGTGTGAGATATCCTGAACACTAACATTAACGACACTCTGGGGTGTGAGATACCCTGAACACTAACATTAACGACACTCTGGGGTGTGAGATATCCTGAACACTAACATTAACGACACTCTGGGGTGTGAGATATCCTGAACACTAACATTAACGACACTCTGGGGTGTGAGATATCCTGAACACTAACATTAACGACACTCTGGGGTGTGAGATATCCTGAACACTAACATTAACGACATTCTGGGGTGTGAGATATCCTGAACACTAACATTAACGACGGTCTGGAGTGTGAGATATCCTGAACACTAACATTAACGACACTCTGGGGTGTGAGATATCCTGAACACTTACACTAACGACACTCTGGGGTGTGAGATACCCTGAACACTAACACTAACGACACACTGGGGTGTCAGATACCCTGAACACTAACATTAACGACACTCTGGGGTGTGAGATACCCTGAACACTAACATTAACGACAGTCTGGAGTGTGAGATATCCTGAACACTAACATTAATTACACTCTGGGGTGTGAGATATCCTGAACACTAACATTAACGACACTCTGGGGTGTGAGATATCCTGAACACTAACATTAACGACACTCTGGGGTGTGAGATATCCTGAACACTAACATTAACGACACTCTGGGGTGTGAGATACCCTGAACACTAACATTAACGACACTCTGGGGTGTGAGATATCCTGAACACTAACACTAACGAAACACTGGGGTGTGAGATATCCTGAACACTAACATTAACGACACTCTGGGGTGTGAGATACCCTGAACACTAACATTAACGACACTCTGGGGTGTGAGATATCCTGAACACTAACATTAACGACACTCTGGGGTGTGAGATACCCTGAACACTAACATTAACGACACTCTGGGGTGTGAGATATCCTGAACACTAACATTAACGACACTCTGGGGTGTGAGATATCCTGAACACTAACATTAACGACACTCTGGGGTGTGAGATACCCTGAACACTAACATTAACGACACTCTGGGGTGTCAGATACCCTGAACACTAACATTAACGACACTCTGGGGTGTCAGATACCCTGAACACTAACATTAACGACAGTCTGGGGTGTGAGATATCCTGAACACTAACATTAACGACACTCTGGGGTGTGAGATACCCTGAACACTAACATTAACGACACTCTGGGGTGTGAGATATCCTGAACACTAACATTAACGACACTCTGGGGTGTGAGATATCCTGAACACTAACATTAACGACACTCTGGGGTGTGAGATACCCTGAACACTAACATTAACGACACTCTGGGGTGTGAGATATCCTGAACACTAACATTAACGACACTCTGGGGTGTGAGATATCCTGAACACTCACATTAACGACACTCTGGGGTGTGAGATATCCTGAACACTAACAGTAACGACACTCTGGGGTGTGAGATATCCTGAACACTAACATTAACGACACTCTGGGGTGTGAGATATCCTGAACACTAACATTAACGACACTCTGGGGTGTGAGATACCCTGAACACTAACATTAACGACACTCTGGAGTGTGAGATATCCTGAACACTAACATTAACGACACTCTGGGGTGTGAGATACCCTGAACACTAACATTAACGACACTCTGGTGTGTGAGATATCCTGAACACTAACATTAACGACACTCTGGGGTGTGAGATACCCTGAACACTAACATTAACGACACTCTGGAGTGTGAGATATCCTGAACACTAACAGTAACGACACTCTGGGGTGTGAGATACCCTGAACACTAACATTAACGACACTCTGGGGTGTGAGATATCCTGAACACTAACAGTAACGACACTCTGGGGTGTGAGATATCCGCGATATTTCATTTTCTATTTGTTTTTCGGCAATCGTGCACATAACAAAAGCTGTTTACTTTTTTATTTCGACTAACATTTGTTGCTTTCATTTTTGTCGTAAAATGACACTATGTGTAAGTAAACACGGGGTATACGCTAAAACTATAGCGGGAGTCATTAATTTTATTAGTACTTATTTAAGTGTTTTTAATAAATGCGAAATATGGCAAAATATGTTATGTTTTGGTCTTATATGATAGTCCTAAGAATGATTCGGATTTATGAGGATATAAACCTCCCTCGCCTCCTCCTCATTTATTTATTATCCCTATAAAATAACATTGTTATTTATTTCCAATAGAAATGTAAACTATAAGAGCATTTCCGGTATTTTATATATATTCGATATGAATGTTTAAAGTATTACTTAGGCCTCCCTTATAACCCTCACTCCTGTTCGTCTCTGAGAGTATTAGTACAACCTGAAATTGTAATACGCGTACCAAGATTCATAAAATTCCGTTCTTTAATTTTGACTTTAATAGGTGATAAACAAGCACACACCAAAGCCAAAAATTTGTGAGTTCGCCATTTGTGAGTTCATGCTTCGTTTATAACCCTCCTTCCCAGGTATAGTTTTTAGCATGAGTCTGGTTTATACTTCGTTATTCGGCAAAAGTGTACATTATATCAGTTACTCTAAATAATAAAATGGACAGCCTTTGTTATGTGCATGTTTGCTTAGAAACCAATAGGAAACCAAATATTGCGATTTTTAATTTCAGGCCTCCCTTATAACCCTCACTCCTGTTCGTCTCTGAGAGTATTAGTACAACCTGAAATTGTAATACGCGTACCAAGATTCATAAATTTCCGTTATTTAATTTTGACGTTAATAGGTAATAAACAAGCACACATCAAATCCAAAAATTGTTGATATCGTTTCAATGGCATGTGGAACTAAAAAGTCCGTCGCGAGGGGCTGCGTAAACTAAGCAGATTTCCCACTGAAGGTTTACAATAGATAAATATACATACTTACATGTAACAATGCCATGAATGCTCAGTAAATGTACAATACAAGGCTGAATTGTAAACAAACAGGCAAGCCAACCTCGTAGCGCTGCATAGATAGACCGGAAAGACAAACAATTAATGAAATATATCTGAATATAACATATTAATTTTATTGAAAACAATTTACTAAAGCCAGTGGTGTAATTTGTAATGAATCAGAATCATTTTTATCTCAATCAATCAAATTTTAGTAATCCACAAACAAAAGAAGGGGGGGGTCAACAAAACGTATTTGCATATATCTCACAAAGTAAAAGTTCAATGAAAACATTATTTGGTATTTAGGTTTCAATTAATATTTTTTATTATATAACAGAGCATTATTTATGTAACACTAGTAGATGTGGGGGTTTACTGAAGGCTGAAAACTGAAAAATGCAAATATCTCGGTTAATATTCAAGATACAGAATAAATGTATATAACATCATTTATAGTGTATTTAATTTTCAATAAGATTGATTCTATAATCTTTTTCGATCCGACTTATAGTAACGGAGGTATCTCGAATTTTCGAAATTCTACCCCTTTAAACCCCCCCTCCCCTGGTCCGATTTCAACCGTTAACGAACTTAATCTTTCTTTTTACATAAAACGACTAAATATCGAGTTTGGTAACGGTTACACAAAAATTGCGACCACTAGAGCGGTAACAGACAATGTCTATTTTAGCAGATTTCCCTTAAGGGAAATCAGCTATTGAGGTCGTACTCATGACGCGATTTTCGAAAAATTTCTTCAAATGTCCATCGATCCTACCCAGGAGATGACGAAAATGAGATCCGTTCAAAATTATATATATATATATATATATATATATATATATATTTGTCTGTTAACGCTCTAGCGGTCGCAATTTTTGTTTGATCGTTACCAAACTAGATATTTAAACGTTTTATGCAATAAGACAGGTCAAGTTCGTTAATGGCTGAAATCGGACCAGTGGGAGGGGGGGGGTTTAGAGGGGGGATTTTCAAACATTTGAAATATCTCGGTTACCATACGTCGGATCAAAAAATTGTATAGAATCAATCTTATTGTAAATTAAATTTACTATAAATATTGCTCTATACATTTATTCTCTATCTTGAATACTAACCGAGATATTTGCATTTGTATTAATTGTGGGCCGATAACGGATGACTGAATTTCCCGCCAAAAGCTAGTTCGGCCATTTGCCGTAACTGGTCGGCTCTCGTATGGAGATTTCTCAATTGTATAACTTCACGTGGGAAATCTGCTTAGTTTACGCAGCCCCTGCGTGACGGACTTTTTACATCTGGGCCTTCGCAGTGTCTTGGAATACCTAACGCTTGCTTAGGAAGCTGCTAAAAAGAGCAAAGATGTTCCTTTGAGGTGCCTAGTTGCTGGATCGAATTCAGGATGCGCTGTCACCACCCTTTTGGCATATGCTCCAGCTATGCCGACCAGCAAAACCGAACTATACTTAGGATTGTCCTCCACGATAATTTCCATGATTCTTCGTATTGAGTGCTCCGATGTTCTTCCATATATGCCATCACATCGCCTCTGGCTGTTCTGTCCGAAAATTGTGGGGAAGAGGTAGTTCTTGATAATGACCTCTGCCATTACTCCTAAGACTGATTATGAACATATCGGTCTATAATTTGTCGCCAAGCCTATATCTCGATGTCATTTCTATTTAATCATTAATACAGCAGCCCATTTTCTTATTATTTGTGAGGTCTTGCAGTATTATCAGTGGAGGGCTTGCAGTATGAGGTGGGCGCATATTCCTTCTCCCCCGAGAGCACTTTCTTTATCCATACCCGTAACAACTAGTTCCACGTCGAGAACCTCACAGTCTGGTGAAAAGTCAGAACCTGTAGCCCGTCTTGAGGTTTCCCTGAGTCATGCCTGGCCTTGCGCATCATCGAAAGAGTTGTCCTCCCACTTGGCTCCACTAAAGATTGGAGGGACATCTGTGTCGTTAAGAATGAATAGTCCCTACTCCGCGATCTATTCCGCCATGATGCCTCCTCTCATATTGGTAAAACTTGCCACGTTCCATGCTTTACAGTCTATGGATGTCAACGAACTTCTAACGAAGCCAATATGTGTCTCATAGCTGACCTTGGTGAAAATTGAAAAGACACGAGATGAAATGTCTCGATGCCTCCACTGACCGACATCGCTGATACATGGGTACTACTCGTGGTGTGGTGTCCTACAATTGTACGAATTTGCCAGAACCGATGACTGCTGCCCTAGATCTGTGGCCAGTGTCACACTTTAAGACGTGTTTAGCGCTCAGGAGAAGAGAAGCTAGTGCATCAGTTCTAACTGGGGGCTCTTGAATGGTCAAGACGGCTTTGAGGCGACCGAGTATCCTGAGCTGTCAGCCTGATTTACCCATGTTTATCTGACCAATCTGGAAAAGCCTTGTCGCCAGAGAGACCTTAATACTGAATCCTGCAATATGCCGTTGGTTTGACTTGTTTCTCCACAAAGCGCAGGTACGATTGAGACTTTCGGTCATAGAGTGGCATCTCACCTTTTCTAAACCCCACCCTTCCTATAAACTTACCCCTCTCTAAAGCCTCCGCCCCTCCTCTAAGTCCTCTGCCCCTAATTCCTGCTCTAAGCCCTCTTCTCCCTAATACCCCCCCCCCCCCAATCCCACCTCTAAACCACACCTGCCCCCACCCTCCTCTAAACCTTCGCCCCACCTTCTAACCCCCATCCCTTCTCATCTTAACCACACACCCAGGATTCCTGGTCACGTTTCAGCCATTAGTTGTATTATAGAAATGCAGTTATTTTATTTATATACGTCCACGGCTAATTGGGACGGTTATCTACAGTTTCCCACCTTTTTCGATTCCTGGGACTAACCTCCCCCATCAAAATATGCCTTCTAAAATATATGCGATGTTATGCTTAGAATTAAATTTTTATATAATCAACCCAGTAAAAAATTTAGTCTCCAACAGCCATTCTTCACATTAACTCGAGCTTTTGGTACTTTCGAATAAGTACTTAGAATAAATGTTTTTCTCTTAATTAATCTGTAAATGTTTCATTATTGTGTATCATGGTAGTTGGTAAAAGTTTTGATTGTGAATATTTTTATTTGAGGATAACAGTTTATGCAGGTGGGCGTACGGGTCAAGGCCTCGGCACACCTACACTGCCCCAGGTCAAGAGTCACTAAACCCAAGGTAAAAGTAGGTAAAGTCCCGATCCCAGCCAAGGCATATATTTAGTACAAGAGTTCACTACAAGAGCGTGCTACTGTTCGCAGTTTGAGGATTAGCCTAGCGTGCACATATCTCTGACACCACCTAAGAAGGACTGACTGCTTTGACTCTCTTAGGTTCACAGCATGACGTGTGTAGGTGATTAACCCTGTACCCAGAGGATACCTGATATGAGTTGCAATGCATGATAATGAATATCCTACACCCTCTAATAATTATTACCCTGTCTTCCTAAGAAAATGCACACATGTGAATATATTGGGCAATACTTGAAATGTGTTGCAATGCCCAATAATGGATATCCTCCATCTTCTAATAATTATTGTTATAACTAACTGAGAATACGGGAAATAAGGATTATATCATTTTCTTATCATAAAGTAGAGCTATTATTAGAAAAGAAGAAAATAATCCTACCTGCAGCAATTAATCATTTTAATGATTCCAATTTCAGAGAAAGCTCCCTTTAGATTCGTGCTAAATTGTGCGTTAGTAAAATAAATTTATGAAAAGGGTAGACTGAATGCTCCAGAAAATTGCTTTCCTTTCACAATATATTTACACATAAAAGAATTACATTTCAGCAAATGGCCGATTTATATTCCATGTACTTACCAAAATACCCTTCCCCGTTTGGCATATTCCCATCAACCAATTTTCAAAGTACTTATCCAAAGCTATAATGGCCCACAGCATAATACGAAAATAGGTAGATTTTCAACACGCTGAAATTGATACAGAATAGAAAAACCTTTCAATTCTTTCCGTAAGTAAATATGACCGCGTACTAAAGAATGGACATCCTCCCTGACACCAACAATATATCTATAGCACATAACACAATCATCTCGTCTACTCATATAAACTACTCGATAGCTTCATCTCACGCCACTTCTCAAATATATCATCTCTCCACTCTTCACGACACCTCCACTCTCCACCACCACAGTGTTGTGAGGCACTGCGACACCATCACCTCACAACACTGCTCGACACCTTCACCTCACAACACTGCTCGACACCATCACCTCACAACACTGCTCGACACCATCACCTCACAACACTGCTCGACACCATCACCTCACAACACTGCTCGACACCTTCATCTCACAACACTGCTCGACACCATCACCTCACAACACTGCTCGACACCATCACCTCACAACACTGCTCGACACCATCACCTCACAACACTGCTCGACACCTTCACCTCACAACACTGCTCGACACCATCACCTCACAACACTGCTCGACACCATCACCTCACAACACTGCTCGACACCATCACCTCACAACACTGCTCGACACCTTCACCTCACAACACTGCTCGACACCATCACCTCACAACACTGCTCGACACCATCACCTCACAACACTGCTCGACACCATCACCTCACAACACTGCTCGACACCTTCACCACACAATACTGCTCGACACCATCACCTCACAACACTGCTCGACACCATCACCTCACAACACTGCTCGACACCATCACCTCACAACACTGCTCGACACCATCACCTCACAACACTGCTCGACACCATCACCTCACAACACTGCTCGACACCTTCATCTCACAACACTGCTCGACACCATCACCTCACAACACTGCTCGACGACATCATCTCACAGTAACATTCGACACCGTGATCGCACAACACTTTTCGACAACATATCACCTCACAACACTGCTCGACACCATCACCTCACAACACTGCTCGACACCTTCACCTCACAACACTGCTCGACACCATCACCTCACTACACTGCTCGACACCATCACCTCACAACACTGCTCGACACCATCACCTCACAACACTGCTCGACACCATCACCTCACAACACTGCTCGACACCATCACCTCACAACACTGCTCGACACCATCACCTCACAACACTGCTCGACACCATCACCTCACAACACTGCTCGACACCATCACCTCACAACACTGCTCGACACCATCACCTCACAACACTGCTCGACACCATCACCTCACAACACTGCTCGACACCATCACCTCACAACACTGCTCGACACCATCACCTCACAACACTGCTCGACACCATCACCTCACAACACTGCTCGACACCATCACCTCACAACACTGCTCGACACCATCACCTCACAACACTGCTCGACACCATCACCTCACAACACTGCTCGACACCATCACCTCACAACACTGCTCGACACCATCACCTCACAACACTGCTCGACACCATCACCTCACAACACTGCTCGACACCATCACCTCACAACACTGCTCGACACCATCACCTCACAACACTGCTCGACACCTTCATCTCACAACACTGCTCGACACCATCACCTCACAACACTGCTCGACGACATCACCTCACAACACTGCTCGACACCATCACCTCACAACACTGCTCGACACCATCACCTCACAACACTGCTCGACACCATCACCTCACAACACTGCTCGACACCATCACCTCACAACACTGCTCGACACCTTCACCTCACAACACTGCTCGACACCTTCACCTCACAACACTGCTCGACACCATCACCTCACAACACTGCTCGACACCATCACCTCACAACACTGCTCGACACCTTCATCTCACAACACTGCTCGACACCATCACCTCACAACACTGCTCGACACCATCACCTCACAACACTGCTCGACACCTTCAACTCACAACACTGCTCGACACCTTCACCTCACAACACTGCTTGACACCATCACCTCACAACACTGCTCGACGACATCATCTCACAGTAACATTCGACACCGTGATCGCACAACACTTTTCGACAACATATCATCAGACTCCTCGAGTCCGTGATCGCACAACACTCGTGGACAATATGCACTCACCACCATTATCGCACGACATATCCATGATATCACTACACTCATGATGATTCCACTCATTTGATGGCACTCCATGACACTCCTAAACACCATCATCTCAAAAATAAACCAGAACAATACATCTCACCACCATTTTCTCACGACAAATCTCAAAATCATCAGATCTTCCAACTATTAAGCACCATCTTTCCATCTTTCCCCCCTCATCACAATTATCTCAAAACACTTCTAGGTTAATTAACTCTCCTTGCTATACATCATTCCGCCACGTTTCACCACATCATTCTCTCACCACTCCTCCTCCCCTTCATCTCACCATACAATTTAATCACTGTAATACCAAAATTACTCACTTCTAGAAATTGTGAAGTAACCGACAATAAGTAGTAAAGAGACCAAAATTGAAGTAGCAATTTTTTTCAGTAACAGTAGTTTTGAATAACGTATGCTGTAAGTAGGACTCAGGGAAGAGATGATGCAGATAGAAAAGTTGCTGGTGGAACTGCTATTAGCTAGAGGAATCAATATACCACTTAGCCATCCTATAGTGTCTCAGCATCCATTCATGCTATAGTCCCCAAGAAAACTACATCTTCACCCCCTTGCCCTTTCTACCTCTTCATCTAGCCACCCTCAATTAGTTCTTCAAAGCTATCTGCTTTGAAGAAAGAAAATCTTTAGCTCATGAGGCAAAATCCTTCGAATTGGCAGTAATTAGAGAGTCAAGTTGACGAATTGATGAAGTTACCAAGTACCAGTGTTGGAAATGGGAAAAGGCATAAAGCATAAGGCATATTCGTTATGGATTGATTCACCATCTCTAGGGAGCTCGTACCTCCAAATGAGTGCTGGTGTCTATCTCACTTGGAAATGGGAGGTGCATTACCTCGAAAAGGAATGATAGACCATCACTGATCTCTACCAGCTATATGATTTGGATTTGGGAGAAGGATTAACAAGTAGAGGAATGATCCGCCATCCCTCTAGAGCAATAACCATCTATCAGATTTGGATTTGGGAGAAGGATCAACAAGTAGAGGAATGATCCGCCATCCCTCTAGAGCAATAACCATCTATCAGATTTGGATTTGGGAGAAGGATTAACCAGTAGAGGAATGATCCGCCATCCCTCTAGAGCAATAACCATCTATCAGATTTGGATTTGGGAGAAGGATTAACAAGTAGAGGAATGATCCGCCATCCCTCTAGAGCAATAACCATCTATCAGATTTGGATTTGGGAGAAGGATTAACCAGTAGAGGAATGATCCGCCATCCCTCTAGAGCAGTAACCATCTATCAGATTTGGATTTGGGAGAAGGATTAACAAGTAGAGGAATGATCCGCCATCCCTCTAGAGCAGTAACCACCTATCAGATTTGGATTTGGGAGAAGGATTAACAAGTAGAGGAATGATCCGCCATCCCTCTAGAGCAGTAACCATCTATCAGATTTGGATTTGGGAGAAGGATTAACAAGTAGAGGAATGATCCGCCATCCCTCTAGAGCAATAACCATCTATCAGATTTGGATTTGGGAGAAGGATTAACAAGTAGAGGAATGATCCGCCATCCCTCTAGAGCAATAACCATCTATCAGATTTGGATTTGGGAGAAGGATTAACAAGTAGAGGAATGATCCGCCATCCCTCTAGAGCAGTAACCACCTATCAGATTTGGATTTGGGAGAATAATTTCTCCTTAAAAAATGAATCAATAGTACTTCAGTACATTCGCCAGCTATTAGACTTATTAAAATAGTTATATATCTTAATGCAATAAATTAATAATGATGCAATAATAATATATGAAATAAGCCATTCCCTACAGTCAGTGTTAGCCGTCCATACAGTCGCTGTCCTATTCCTGTCCCTTTAGCAAAAAGCCAGTATATCAGGAATAGCCCGCTCCTACTCATCTCACATTGGGTGTTAGCCGTCCCAACAGTCGCTGTCCTATTCCTGTCCATTTAGCAATAAGCACCTCTATCAGGAATAGCCCGCTCCTACTCATCTCACGTTGGGTGTTAGCCGTCCCAACAGTCGCTGTCCTATTCCTGTCCATTTAGCAATAAGCACCTCTATCAGGAATAGCCTGCTCCTACTCACCTCACATTGGGTGTTAGCCGTCCCTACAGTCGCTGTCCTATTCCTGTCCATTTAGCAATAAGCACCTCTATCAGGAATAGCCCGCTCCTACTCATCTCACGTTGGGTGTTAGCCGTCCCAACAGTCGCTGTCCTATTCCTGTCCATTTAGCAATAAGCACCTCTATCAGGAATAGCCCGCTCCTACTCATCTCACGTTGGGTGTTAGCCGTCCCAACAGTCGCTGTCCTATTCCTGTCCATTTAGCAATAAGCACCTCTATCAGGAATAGCCCGCTCCTACTCATCTCACGTTGGGTGTTAGCCGTCCCAACAGTCGCTGTCCTATTCCTGTCCATTTAGCAATAAGCACCTCTATCAGGAATAGCCTGCTCCTACTCACCTCACATTGGGTGTTAGCCGTCCCTACAGTCGCTGTCCTATTCCTGTCCATTTAGCAATAAGCACCTCTATCAGGAATAGCCCGCTCCTACTCATCTCACGTTGGGTGTTAGCCGTCCCAACAGTCGCTGTCCTATTCCTGTCCATTTAGCAATAAGCACCTCTATCAGGAATAGCCCGCTCCTACTCATCTCACATTGGGTGTTAGCCGTCCCAACAGTCGCTGTCCTATTGATGAGGAAACATCTCGGTATAATCTGTCATAACGATCTTCATTTCTCCCCATAGTAAGACTTAAATGTGAAGTCGGGTATTGGATGTTAAGAAATGCATAGCATTGAGTGAATGTTGCATGGGAATTGGCATGTACTAAACGACCGAAAGTGTGAATTACCAGCGCTTCAGGGAGCCTATTAATCCACATGGTGGCCCAAGCACAGACCCCGGAGGGCATCCATTAGTAATTTCTGCCACCGCGTTTGAGCTCCATCTCTTAGATATGCCCACCTTCTCTATAGGAGCACCATCTTTATAGAGTTTCCATTATTGTTGGCCATCATACATTATCGTATATCCTAGCTATATCGATAAATATTTCCAAAGCTTACTTATGCTCCCCCTGCTCGCAGTCATCTATCAGCCCCTTCTGTCGATAGCCTGTTCTGGCGACCTCCCTAGTATTACTCCCCATTGTCTTTGGCTGGCTCATCTTCTCATTCTACGAAAAATCCCTTTCTTGTTCAGGATCTCCAAGATCTTTCTCAGTACCGGTGTTATTGGCTGAATCTCTCAGGCTCCCTGAAGCGCTGGTAATTCACACTTTCGGTCGTTTAGTACATGCCAATTCCCATGCAACATTCACTCAATGCTATGCATTTCTTAACATCCAATACCCGACTTCACATTTAAGTCTTACTATGGGGAGAAATGAAGATCGTTATGACAGATTATACCGAGATGTTTCCTCATCCGAGCAGGTGTGAAAATCAGCTAAGCCTGTGTGAGGGACTATTATTTTTCTTAGAGAGAAAAAAACGGTATGCTGCCGGGAGAAGATAAAATAGTATATTGAGCGTGGGGGTGACTGCTGGAATATAGAAGAGCTGCCCCTGGCTCTATCTCCTTCTACACCAACAATCTTTCCATCCCACTTCCAGCTCCTATCTCCCCCAACATCTCTCCATACAAATCCCCTCGCAATATCTACAAGCACCAATAGTGAGTACTAAGTCGTTATTCAATCCATGTCTGACACAAGTACACACATCTTATAAGTTTAAAGGAAAAAAAAAAAACGAAGAAAAAACAGACCTAAATTTCCCGTAAACTAAGCAGGTTTCCCAGGAGGAGGATCGGCGCTAAACTCAATAGAACACATCCGCTGTTTACACATATTATTCTATAGCTGTTCTCTCAATGAACAGACCCCAAGAAAGCATTTATTATAAACTTTACGAGAGATGAATGGTGATGTAGTAGGAGGGAGTGAGTATCGATTGGCTAGAAAAACTAAATAACTGGCGTAGTATTTGATTTACAGAATACACATAGAACAATAATTGATAAATATTACATTATAAATGAGATTAACTATAAGGGTAATCACCAGATAATCGTATTTATTTTTGTTTTGTATTTTTCCAGTGTAGTGATAATAATAATAATAATCCTTTATTTGCTCATTAATAAATATTTACACTTAATATTTACATAATTTGTACATAGAAAATAACAATGAGAATACAGGTATTATATGCAGACATTATTGAACGTTTGAGCAAAATCAGCGTTAGCTGAGGATTTTTGAGTTCGAGAATGTCCCAAGTTTTGTGCGTATACATATATTATTTTAACCTGGATCGATTGCTGACAGTGTGCAGTCCCGAGACGCTTCCATTCCTTTCTGTAGTAAGCCACTCTTGTCCATGCTCCTCCACCCCAAGTGCGGCGCATCTCTTCGTTCCAATTTTTCATTGGTCTGCCTCTGCTTCTTTTATATTCTCTAGGTGGCCAGTCTATCATCTTCCTGCTCCAACTATCTTCATGTCTTCTTATCATATGTCCTGTTCTTTTCCTTTACCTTAGAAAGAAGCATTTAACAATGTCTTCCAGGTCAGTCCTTATTCTTATCCAGCCCTTCGTTCTGTGTCCTTTTTTACTAATGCTGAGCATGTATCGTTCCATACTTCGTTGTGTTGTTCGCATCTTATCTATAACTTTTTTTGTCAGTCTCCAGGTTTCGCACCCATATGTTAGTACTAGTAATACTGTGGAATTCCAAAGTTTCTTTTTTAGTTTAATGTCTGCCTTACTCTTGTAAGCATTCTATTTCTTAAAAAAGCCTTCCAGCCCAGGCTAACTCTTCGCAGGATTTCCTTCCACTGTCCCCTAGTACTTATAAGTTGTCCTAAGTATATAATATCTTCTGTACTTTTTATTATTTGTCCTCGGATCTCTAGTCTATCTTCCGTATTGACAGTCCCAAGCTGACATTTTTTCATGTTAATTTTTAGCCCAATACTCATACCCTTTGCTTCTATTTCATTGAAGATTTCTTTTACTTCTTCCAAAGATGATGCAATAAGGACTTGATCATCGGCAAATTCTAAATGGCTTAACCATTCTCCATCAATTCTAATACCTTTTCCTTCCCATTTGCATTCATCCACTATTCCTTGAAGTGCAGCTATAAACATTTTTGGTGGACCAGTATCTCCTTGCCTAACACCTCTCTCGATCTTTATTGTGGTGTCTTGGAATCCATGCTGTATATTGCTTTGGAGTTAAAGTAAATTTCTGCAAAAAGTCTTATTATTTTCTTGCTTACATTTAGCAATGTTAATATTGCACTAGTTTTTATTGTGTCAAATGCCTTTTCATAATCCAGGAATAGCAAAACCAGCGGAAAGTTGTATTATTTTGCTTTTTTTATGATTTCGTTTATTACAAAAATATTATCCGTGGTAGAAAATCTTTTTCTAAAGCCAACATGAGTTTTTGACAGATCTGCTTCTAATTTGTAATTAATTCTGTTTATAATAATGTTGGAAAAAATTTTATATATGGTTGACAGTATACTTAAAGGTCTGTAATTTGTTAGTTCTTTTCTGTCACCTTTCTTAAATAATAAAATTAATTTTGATAAATGCCAGTCTTCTGGTATGTTCCAGCTTTCCAAGCACAGATTATATAATTTGGTTAGGCATTTGGCAATCGACTCTCCTCCCGCCTTTGTCTTCTGCACTAATACCATCCAGTCCAGCTGCCTTCCCTTCTTTCAGCTGTTTTATTGGCTTTGTCACTTCCTCTTCGAGAATACCAGGTTCTTCATCTTCTTCTTCTTGCTGACCATCAATTTCCAGCCACTCCTGAATAGCTCCTCTCTCCTGCTTCCTATATAGGCTTTCATAAAAGCTTTTTACTCTCTGCAATATTTGTTCTCTGTCTCTGATTTCTTCTCCTTCGGGCTCATTGATGGTGCATATCAAATTTTGCTTCCCAGCCCGCTGCTTCATTTTACCCCTTTCTTAAAGAGCTCTTGTTAGCTTTTCTTGCCTGTAGTTTTCTAAACAAATTGATATTTTTTTCCTTATCGCCTTACTCAATTCAGTGTACTCTATTTTGCGACCATCGATCTTCATTTTTCTTCTTTTATTTAACATGTTCTTGATATCTCTTGGAAGAAGTGTAGTGATCTTATTATGTTTTCTTTCTATCTGTAATTAAGTTAATGTATTATAGGCAGCTTATCCCCAGGCAGCTTATTTTCTATATATGCTGTGGCAATTGATAGTCGAGAACTCCATTTTCCTTCTCGTTCTCCTTCGTTTATGCTGGAGTGGCAACCACTTTTCCGTTCTCGTTCAACTTCGTTCGTGTTGGAGTGACAACCCCTTTTCCGTTCTCGTTCGTGTTGGAGTGACAACCCCTTTCCCGTTCTCGTTCGTGTTGGAGTGACAACCCCTTTTCCGTTCTCGTTCAACTTCGTTCGTGTTGGAGTGACAACCCCTTTTCCGTTCTCGTTCGTGTTGGAGTGACAACCCCTTTTCCGTTCTCGTTCGTGTTGGAGTGGCAACCCCTTTTCCGTTCTCGTTCAACTTCGTTCGTGTTGGAGTGACAACCCCTTTTCCGTTCTCGTTCAACTTCGTTCGTGTTGGAGTGACAACCCCTTTTCCGTTCTCGTTCGTGTTGGAGTGACAACCCCTTTTCCGTTCTCGTTCGTGTTGGAGTGACAACCCCTTTTCCGTTCTCGTTCGTGTTGGAGTGGCAACCCCTTTTCCGTTCTCGTTCAACTTCGTTCGTGTTGGAGTGACAACCCCTTTTCCGTTCTCGTTCAACTTCGTTCGTGTTGGAGTGACAACCCCTTTTCCGTTCTCGTTCGTGTTGGAGTGACAACCCCTTTTCCGTTCTCGTTCGTGTTGGAGTGACAACCCCTTTTCCGTTCTCGTTCAACTTCGTTCGTGTTGGAGTGACAACCCCTTTTCCGTTCTCGTTCAACTTCGTTCGTGTTGGAGTGACAACCCCTTTTTCGTACGCCTTTGTTCCTGCTTGAGTGGCAACCCCTTTTCCGTTCTCGTTCGTGTTGGAGTGACAACCCCTTTTTCGTACGCCTTTGTTCGTGCTTGAGTGGCAACCCCTTTTCCGTTCTCGTTCGTGTTGGAGTGACAACCCCTTTTTCGTACGCCTTTGTTCGTGTTGGAGTGACAACCCCTTTTTCGTACGCCTTTGTTCGTGTTGGAGTGACAACCCCTTTTTCGTACGCCTTTGTTCGTGTTGGAGTGACAACCCCTTTTTCGTACGCCTTTGTTCGTGCTTTAGTGGCAACCCCTTTCCGTCCTCGTTCACCTTTGTTCGTGCTTTAGTGGCAACCCCTTTCCGTCCTCGTTCACCTTTGTTCGTGCTTTAGTGGCAACCCCTTTCCGTCCTCGTTCACCTTTGTTCGTGCTTGAGTGGCAACCCCTTTCCGTCCTCGTTCACCTTTGTTCGTGCTTGAGTGGCAACCCCTTTCCGTCCTCGTTCACCTTTGTTCGTGCTTGAGTGGCAACCCCTTTCCGTCCTCGTTCACCTTTGTTCGTGCTTTAGTGGCAACCCCTTTCCGTCCTCGTTCACCTTTGTTCGTGCTTGAGTGGCAACCCCTTTCCGTCCTCGTTCACCTTTGTTCGTGCTTTAGTGGCAACCCCTTTCCGTCCTCGTTCACCTTTGTTCGTGCTTGAGTGGCAACCCCTTTCCGTCCTCGTTCACCTTTGTTCGTGCTTTAGTGGCAACCCCTTTCCGTCCTCGTTCACCTTTGTTCGTGCTTTAGTGGCAACCCCTTTCCGTCCTCGTTCACCTTTGTTCGTGCTTGAGTGGCAACCCCTTTCCGTCCTCGTTCACCTTTGTTCGTGCTTTAGTGGCAACCCCTTTCCGTCCTCGTTCACCTTTGTTCGTGCTTGAGTGGCAACCCCTTTCCGTCCTCGTTCACCTTTGTTCGTGCTTGAGTGGCAACCCCTTTCCGTCCTCGTTCACCTTTGTTCGTGCTTTAGTGGCAACCTCTTTCCGTCCTCGTTCACCTTGGTTCGTGCTTGAGTGGCAACCCCTTTCCGTCCTCGTTCACCTTTGTTCACGCTTTAGTGGCAACCCCTTTCCGATCTCGTTCACCTTTGTTCGTGCTTGAGTGGCAACCCCTTTCCGTCCTCGTTCACCTTTGTTCGTGCTTTAGTGGCAACCCCTTTCCGTCCTCGTTCACCTTTGTTCGTGCTTGAGTGGCAACCCCTTTCCGTCCTCGTTCACCTTTGTTCGTGCTTGAGTGGCAACCCCTTTCCGTCCTCGTTCACCTTTGTTCGTGCTTGAGTGGCAACCCCTTTCAGTCCTCTTTCACCTTTGTTCGTGCTTTAGTGGCAACCCCTTTCAGTCCTCGTTCACCTTTGTTCGGCGTGCTTGAGTGGCATCCCCTGTCCGTCCTCGTTCACCTTTGTTCGTGCTTGAGTGGCAACCCCTTTCCGTCCTCGTTCACCTTTGTTCGTGCTTGAGTGGCAACCCCTTTCCGTCCTCGTTCACCTTTGTTCGTGCTTGAGAGAGAACCCGTTTTTCGTTCACCTTTGTTCGTGTGGGAGTGGCAACCCCTTTTTCGTATCAGATTTATAATCGCTTCGGCGGTCTAGCAATTATTTTGGCACTCCGGGCAAAGATTATTTCATTTCGGTTTTAAATTTATTTTTTCAAAAATTTAAATTTCACTTACTATACTTTTCAGTTTTTTGCTCTTCAAGCATAGATTTTTCGGATTTTTTCAATATTATTAGCTATATTTGTCTGTTATTTTTTAGTCATATGACGATATTATTTCTGGAAATCTCGTTTTTAATCTAGAAATTATATTTTTTATTACATCAAATCGTAATTTGTGTAAAGGCGTACTCTTTAATCTGCTGTCCTGTATTTTCATGTTTCGAAATAAAGTGTAAGGTAGCTAACTGGTCGAGTATTCTGCTGATTATCTGGTGTACCAATCCCGCCCCTACTTGCAATTGCTACACATTCTTCTATATACATCGAAATGGTAGTTGTTTATGCGACCTATATCAAAATCGTTATTAAAACTTCAGTCATGTTTGTTATTTACATTTATTGTGTAGTCATCCTTGTTTACTTCTTTTTATCTCAGTCATTAAAAATGAGGCAAATGGGGGAATTTACTTTTAACTTAAAACATTTAGAGTTAAAAATTACCTAGATCTATGAATATACACTTTCATTAAACAATGATTTCTTTATTTCAAAGAGAAATAAAACGTTAGTTGTAATGACCTCATG
Organism: Riptortus pedestris; assembly: GCA_019009955.1. Lineage (NCBI taxonomy): Eukaryota > Metazoa > Arthropoda > Insecta > Hemiptera > Alydidae > Riptortus > Riptortus pedestris. The sequence continues at coordinate 569,481 of CM032233.1, forward strand.
TATCGAATAAGACTTTAAAAGAATGGAAGATTTATTTGCAATAAATAAAATCATTTATCTGTAAAGGATACTGAACTAAAACCTGCAGATATTAATTTAAGTCAAAAACTATGCCAGATTCCTGAATATAAAATTGAAATTGATGTAGCCTTGCATAGCCCCAAGCTAACTCTTGTTCTAATGTAGATAAGTCAATTTCTCAAATAAAATCTAATGAAATGATCCCCTATAGTCCGTTACCTCCAGTAAAATTATTAGATTTTCATGGTTTAAATCTTTCTTCTAGGATTAATTTTAGAGATTTATTACAAGCGTCGGTAATTGATGACAACAGTATTCCTAAGATTAAAAAAATATGTTCGGTCGTAATCAGTTGTAAGGCCAAGCCTTGTCACTAATATTGTTGCTTCCATAGCTTCAGAGAATCTTGATATAGCCTCGAGCCTTCTTTGTGATCGTTTTAATGGCTGAAACCATTAACATATTTTTCTTTGGAAAATTAAAAATTAAGCAAGCTGTTTCGGCCGTGGCAGACAGGGAGAACATAACTCTCCTTTGCTTGTCTTAAGTAAGCGAGGACAATATATCATCACTTTCTCCGTCATTTCTACAGCTGGAGTGGACACTTAGAATAATGTGTCTCACGATATAACAGCTTATTGATAATATGACATGAGTAGGAGACGAGGTTTACTGAAGGCTAAAAACTAAATAATGCAAATTTCTTGGTGAATATTCATGACAGAAAATATGTATATACTAACTTTTATTACACATTAAATTTGTAATATGATTGAATCTATAACATTCTTCGATCTGACGTATAATAGCGTAGATATTTCGAAATTCCTCCCCTCTCCCCCCGTCTCAAAGGATTAAGATGAGTCATATCTGAGATACTCTTGACGGGAGACCTTGGTCCAGGACACCTCGTTACTCGGGCTGAAGCCCGCCCTCAGTCAGACTACTTCTCGCCTCCACTATCTCTCACGGCAGAGTCTGATAGAGAACTTCTATAAAAACAACTAAGTACTTTTATTGTAATCTAGTTTAAGTAGAGATAAGTGTCCCCCACATGTGTGTTATATATATTTAAATTTTGAGTAGAGTCGATTGTTGGTGAACCCTTCCTGAATTCTTGTTAGTGATTTAGTTGTGGGAATTATCATCTCTTACAGCTTCCACTGCCTATTGCCGCAGCCAGATCGCAACAAACTCGATCTTGAGTTATACATAAAACGGTTACGTATCGAGTTTGAAAATAGCAACCGCTTATACTTAATATGACATGAGTAGAAGATTCTACAAAAGTCCAAAAACTAAAAAAATGAAAATATCTCGATAAATAAACAAGATAATGAAAAAGTGCACATAACAATATTTATAGAACATTACATTTGCAATAACATTGATTCTATGCAAATTTTCGATCCGGCGCATGATATATGAGATAATTCGAAATCCCCCCCCCCCTAAACCCCCCTCCCACTTGTCCAATTTTAGCCGTTAACGAACATAATCTTCATTTTTAGATAAAACGTTTAAATATCGACCAGACAAAAAATGCGACCGCTAGAGAGTTAACAGACCAATCAATATATGTAATTTTGAACGGAGCTTATTTTGGTCATCTACTAGCTAGGATCAACGGACATTTCAGGAAATGTTTCGAAAATCGCCTCACGAGTACGTCGTCAACAGCTGATCTCCCTTAAGGGAAATCTGTTTAAAACGAATATAATATAGGAAGGTTGGATGGGAGCAAGTGGATGGTAGTAATTGTATTGTTGATGGGTCCATGTTGGGGGCTAGCATAATTTATGAAAGAGTGGCTCGATCGATTGTTGACCATCGCTGATTCACCCTTTGTCCTCAGCACTCCTCTAGATTTACACAACAATTGTTAGCCTTTATCTTTGATAGAACTACATTCCGTTCTTTCCGACTAGATTGCACATTATTTGCCTTTGTCGTCATATATCACCAATTCTTGGATAGCTTTGGAAAGCTTCATTTTCCTCAAACCATACGGCAGTTACGAAAAAGTCTGTCATTCTGAGGCTGCATAAACTAAGCAGATTTGCCTCGTGAAGCTTAACAATAAATAAATCTGCCTACTGGTAACACGTAAAACCACCGTGAATATTAAGGGAATAAATGCCAACGGTAATGAGAACCTGTCACTGTAACACTGGTTGAGAACCGTCTCAACTGTAAACAAACAGGTCTCCCAACCTCACGCCGGATAAAAACAATTACTAAAATATATCTGAATATAACATATTAATTTTATTGAAAACTATTTACTATATCTTGTACTGTAATTTATAATGAATCAGAATAATTTGTATCTCTTAACTTGTGAGATATATGTAAATAAGTTCTGTTGATCCCTATATAGTTTTCAATAAAATTAATATAGTTATTAATAAAATTAATAATGAATATATTTCATTAATTGTTTTTCTTTCCGGTTTAGAAAGTTTCTATCTATCTATTCAGCTCTGCAAGGTTGGCAGACCTTTTGTTTACAATTCAGACGATTTCTGTTGTAGAGAGCAACTTGACTGAAGGATTTCTCATTATCTGCTTATTTTACGCAGCCTCTGCGCGACCGACTTTTTAAATGGTTTTAGGTAGTAAGCAGCGTTTTTAGCAGATTTTCCTTAATGGAAATCAGCTATTGAGGTCGTACTCATGACGCGATTTTCGAAAAATTTCTTCAAATGTTCATCGATCCTACCCAGGAGATGTCGAAATGAGGTCCGTTCAAAATTATATATATATATATATATATATATATATATATATATATATTATAATGAAAGGTTAATTATAATTATTATTATTTAAATTTAATCTATTTACCGGCTACTTCTGATATAGCACAATTAGGCTAGATAATTAAAGAAACACTTACTCTCTTTGCATCTTGGGAGTCGACTGCCGATTCCTGTCCTGCTCAATTGACCTTTGGATTCACAGGGCTCCGCTGTCCGTCCCTTGACAGGTGCTGCTACCTCTTTTAAAGCCCAGTACTAATCACTCTGATCTCATAGATATAGAGAGACAGCGGAGTACCTCTAAGGCTCGACCGTTACATATGCTCCCCCAGAGAGAAAAAAAAATTATATTTTATATTATTTTTTTTTAATGTATTTTTTTTTTTTAAATTTTAGTTTATTTTCATTTTATTTTTATTTTTTTATTTTATTTATTTTTTTTATATTACTAATTCTTTCTTTTTTTTATGACATTAAATATATTATATATTTTTATTTATTTTAATATTACTATTTTTTTTTATTTATAACAATAAATATATTATATATTTTTATTTATTTTAATATTACTAATTTTTTTTTATTTTTTTATTTATAACAATAAATATATTATATATTTCTATATTACTAATTTAAATTTTTTTTTTTTTCCAAAATTTTTGTGGAGTGGTTTGTAATTTCCCACTACTATTATAAAATTGTCGGGAAACATTATCCGGGTTTCTTGGATGAACGCTATTACTAGGGGGAAAATGACTATGTCTCCTGTTATAACCTGGTGGACTACTCCAAGAATTTCGATCCCTTTTCTCTATCGAAAATTCTCTTTGTCTATTTCTCACTCTATTTGGGTTGTTTCCCTCATTCTCACGATTTTCTTCTCCATCCGTTCCCCTCCTGATATCCTGAGCTGGTAATTTTTGTAAAAGGTAAAAGGGTAAAAGAAATTTCTCTTTATTACTGATTTAGCCGACCCCCAAGATACATTGTATTTGCCATGGGAAGTGTTTTATTATGCATTTTATTTGATAAGACTCAGGAAAAGGTGGATTAAGATATTTACAGTCTTTAAATAATTTCCTGGCATAATCATCCATAGTTAAATTTTCTCCTGGGCGATATTTCCCATTGGTAATTTGATTTCTACATTCATCCTGCCTATCTTCTCCCCAATATTTATTTAAAAATCTTTCTTTAAAATGAATGAAATTTCTAATAAATTCCTTTTCAATCAGCCACCAAGTTCTGGGAACTCCCCTCATGCACCCTAAAATAATTAACTCTTGTTTTCCCCATGTATCTACTCCATAAATGTTAAAATAATTTTCTAATTCAGACAGAAAGTCAGTAGGGCTCTCCTGTCGACTATCACTAAATTTAGGACATCTCGCTTCAGGATTGACTCTAATTTCTTTACAGTTGGGCAAATGACCTATCTGAACTTTTTTGAATTCTTGCCGGATATTTTCCATTTCATCAGCTATACCTCCTATTTTGAAATCTGTCTCTAATAAATTCTCTATTTGAATTAACGATCTATCTTCAATTATTTGTTTATTTTCGTGAGTTATTTTCTGAATATTTAGATTTATTTGATCATTTATCTTCCCTTGAATAATCTTTTCATGCTCAATTTCCCCTTTTAATTCATTCCGAATTAAGTTTTTCTGTTGATGGCATTCTTGTCGGGTTTCTATTATTTTGGCATCCATTTCATCCATTAATTCCGTTTTTAGTAGTTCTCTAGTCTGAACGGTTTCTTTTTTTAAATTTTCTGTTTCACCTGCTAACCTATTCTCTAAAGATTTTAAGTTTATTTCATTTTCGTTTTTAAGATTATTTATCTCATTCAGAAATTCTTTTCTCACGTTTGATACATCTACTCGAGTTTGTTCGATATCTATTTTCAATGATTCAATACTATTTCTAACTTCTTGTTTAAATTCATCTAGTTTGCTATTATTTTCTTCTAGTTTGTTATTATTTTCTTCTAGTTTGGCTTCCAATTTAGTATTTCCTGCTTTTATTAAGTTCATTATAGCTTCCAGCATGTTTTGATCTTTTTCGATAGGCCATTTATTCTCTATCTTGAATATTAACCGAGATATTTGCATTTTTATGAAGTCTGTGAGACATGTGGTCGGGTGTACTTCGGATTAGGTCGGCCATTTTCGTAACCGCTTGGCTCAGGTGGAAGCTTTTTCTAACATTACCTGTCGTTTCTAACCTTACCTTACCTTCCTTACTTTGTGAGATTTATGCAAATACGTTCTGTTCATCCACCCCCCCCCTTCTTTAGTTCTTGGATTACTAAAATTTGAGTTATTAAAATATAAATTATTCTTACAATTCAGAAGCCATTTCAGTTGGGAGTTTATTAAAATTAACTGAAAGATTTCTCATTACCGTTTGTATTTACTTATGGTGGTGTTGTGTTAGCAGTATGCAGATTTTTCTATTCTAAAACTTCACATGGGAAATCTGCTTAGTTTACGCAGCCCCTGCGTGACGGACGTTTTTCTTATGTATTAGTTGATAACTCGAATATATGTATTTACAGTGTTTCATAGTTTAAGAGTAAGTTTCGAATGTTTTTTTGTTCGTCTTTTCATTTCTTTATTTTTCTCTTGCATACATTAGCTTATTAGGATAGGCTAGTATTTGATTGTGTATATCAGGTTTGTCTTCTTGCTTTAAGGTTTTGTAATAGGGATCGTTAAATTAGTTGTTAAGTTGGTAGTAGCCCTGGAGCGAGGTTGGGCATTATACCCTATTTACAGCCCTTAATTCCAGGGGTTATAGTTGGCCTTTGCATTCTATGTTCTCTGGGCCAGTAATGATTGTAATAATGATATGCTTGGAATGGAATTGTATTAATTTGTAAATCCACAAATAATCGGTTAATATATGCGTTCAAATGGAAATAGTTTCCAGTATAAATTTAATTAACCTATGAAGGAAATGACCCAGTAATATATAGCATAAAATAAATATCCATTAAGTAACATGCACGGTAAATGTGCAATGGTAAAGTGGTTGTACCCTCAATGCAAAAAGTATACATTGGAATATAATGGTTTTCTGTTATAGATTGGATTAACTAAATCATCCCTTAATGTCATCAACTTACAGTCGTATGTTTTATGTGAGAACAATGGAATGGCTAATAGAGGAATTGGTGGCCCAAGTCCCAAGTAGTTAGCTCATTGTTTTATATCTGTATGTATGTGTGTGTATATATATATATATATATATATATATATATATATATATATATATACTTATATATATACAATTTTAAATGTACCTTATTTACGTTATCTCATGGGTAGGATCGATGAACTTTTGGAGAAAAATTTCGTAAATCACGTCATGAGTACAATTTCACTTAAGGGAAATCAGCTAATAATAACTGTAGGAAATAAATTGGCGAGAAGATTGCTTAGGGAACCTTTTGTCAGTCCGGCTACATAATAAAGGACCTATTCTAATGTTTATATCCTCCCTCCTCCAGTGAATACTCTCCAACGTATTTATGCTAGAAGTAAAAGGCTTTCTCTTATAATGGTTTATTCCTAATGTTAATCGAACGGGAGTGAGAGTTTACAAAAGGCTGAAAACGAAGAAAAGCAAATATTTTAGATATTATTAGAGACAAAGAAAAAAATTGAACGACAATTGTACAAAATTAAATTTGCAATAAAATTGATTATATAACATTTCCCCATCGAATTAATAGTAGTTGTGGCCCTCGCCCTTCTAACTCAGAGCGTTAACAGATATTCCAATTAACCCAAGTCTTGCTCCGAAGTTAATTCTCAACTGGTTTATTGTTTTTTTTTTAAAAAAAAACATGTGGTATATTAAAAAAACAAATTAAAAACTGCTGACTTAATTTAATAAAAATGAGAATTGCAAAAAGCGGATACCTAAAAGGAATTAATTCATCGAATATTCTCCAGCCCTGATGTCAAGGGCAGATCGGTCTGATTAGGGTCCCATTACTAGTTGCCACGTCCATGATCCTTGACTGGCATATTCACTCCGATATCCCTTTATTCCATCTTCCTCTAGTTCCGATAGAACCGACCAAGCAGACGAATGTTCAAATATTTAACCCTTAATTGGCCAGGAACTCAAAAAATGACTTGAAATGAAAATTCTTCTTAAAAACACATTATTTGCGTTCCTAATAAATAGAATATATAAGGTTTTACTTAATTTTTTTTTTCTGAACAAAAATATTACATGGTGTCTTTAAGTACACCTTGGCCAATTACCCTAAAACCTTAGTGGTGTCTTTAAGTACACTCTGGCCAATCACCGTAAATCAATGGTGATGTCTGTAAGTTATGTTAATAAACTGAAGTTTCTAAAAATGTAATTAAATAATTTATTATGTAATAAAAGAAACGTGTTGTAAATAAAAAATAAGTACATTGTAAACAAAATATAAATCCGTCAAAAATATCATTAAACTTTCCATTCATTCAAGAAAACAGGGCCATGTCACTAAGGTCAACACTTTGTTGTCATACCATTTAATAATGCGGATACACTTTTTGTTATCAACGTATTCTTCATAACATCCTCTTCCCTCTTCCACCCTCAATATCGAAATGTTCCAATATTTCATTCATTTCAATTTGAAAATTTCCTTCATCCATTTTGGGGTATCCGTGTGCATTTTCTCCTTCTTTGTTGCTTTCTTCTTCATCAGAGGTGATACTAAATTTTGTTAGCAAAGAGAAAAATTGGTTCACCTCGACTTTTATACGTATCTGTCACTCTTCTCAATATTATTATATTTCCCGTCTCCTGTGCATGTAGGTTTTTTTCAGGCCTCCCTCATAACCCCTACTCCCGTTTGAACCAATAAATTTTAATATAGCTTATAATCATGGAAGAATTAATGCTAATTCACATACCGAGTTTTGTTAAATTCGGTTCAACCGTTAGTGCCAAATAAAATATACTGCTCAAAAATGAATAGGGATATTGGTTATTTTTTCTTATCCTATTAATTTTAATTAAATCGATCTTAATTAAATTACTTTTTTATGGGGGAAAAAAGACAATAATTTCTAATAAATATTTATGATATTTATAATAATAATAAAAAAAAAAATATGCTTGGCCCCATACATACCACAAAACAGCCAATATCCCTATTCATTTTTGAGCAGTTTAGTTGGCTCCCGCTTTAGTTATTGGTGTATATCTCGTTTATACTTTGTTGTAAAACAAAAGTGGATATAATAAACGTTACTCAAAATAACAGAATAAACAATTTTTGTCAAGAGCGTATCTGCCGAAAAACCAATAGGAAACGAAATATTGCTATTTTTAATTTCAGGCCTTCCATACAACCCTCCCCCCCCCCTCCTGCTTGCCTCTAAAAATGTTTATTTATTAACTCATTTATACTTATGTATACGACAAAAGTGTATATGACAAACAAACATACACGAAAGAAACAAAATACAGTTATAGTGGCCATCATTTCTAGGGACGAGCAGGAGTGGGGGTTGTAAGAGAGTCCTGAAATGAAAAATTGTGATATTTCGTTTCCTATTAGATTCTCTGTAAACATTCATATAACAAAAGTTGATTATTTTGTTATTTAGAGTAACTTTTGAGTTCGACCTCAATAGCTAAAAAAATAAAAGTCCGTCACGCAGGGGCTGCGTAAACTAAGCAGATTTCCCACGTGAAGTTTTACAATAAAGAAATTTCAGAATAAAGAGTCAACAGTTACGGGAACGGCCCGAACTAGCTCTTGGCGGTACTCGCGACTAGACCCGAAGTTGGCCGATCTCATCTCAAAAGCTGAAAACAGAAAAATGCAAATATCTCGGTTAATATTCAAGATACAGAATAAATGTATTATATAAACATTATTTATAGTAATTTATTGTAAATGTAATTTACAATAAGATTGATTCTATATAACTTTTCGATCCGACGTATAGTAACGGAGATATTTCGAATTTTCGAAATTCCTCCCCTTTAAACCCCCCCCCCTCCGATTTCATATTTCCTAAATCCCACTTGTCCGATTTCAGCCATTAACGAACTTGATCTTTATTTTTGCATAAAACGTTTAAATATCGAGTTTGGCAACGATCAAACGAAAATTGCGACCGCTAGAGCGTTAACAGACAAATATATATATATATATATATATATATATATAATTTTGAACGGACCCCATTTTCTCCATCTCCTGGGTAGGATCGATGGGACAATTGAAAGAAATTTTTCGAAACTCTCGGGCGTCATGAGCACGACACCCTCCACTCAATAGGCAGACCCCTTTATAAGGGAAATCTGCTGAACACATACAGTGGAACCCCACACATACTCATCAGGCACAGGGCTATCCTCCCCTCCCCCCCCCCCTCTAAATACACTTAGAGTCCTTTGATAAAGGAATGAAACAATTAATAGCAATATGGTCGGTGAAAAGCATCACTTGTGTCATGTGAGCAGGCAGGATATATGACTTGTTCAAGCAGCCTCTGGAACAAGCCATATTGGTATTCTAGTCGGGTATTAAAATAAAATAATATGAATTCCAGTTTTGACTTGGTTAAAAGATGTCTGCTGGCCAAAACTGGAATTCCATTCCTTTTTTTTTACGTTTTTATATTAATATTTTTTTTTTATTTTTTTTTTTTTTCATGCCGGTAAGGAGTGGGAGAGTAAATGGATTATAAGGAGAGGCTTGGACCCAAGAACCACACAAGCCAAAGAATGCCATGAATCAGAATAATATCAAATACGCTTTCTCTCTTCCTTCCCCTTCCTCTTTCGTAACGCTTTCTCCCCTCTCCTTGGGACATAATGTTGGCCCAGGCCCTCGCCACGCGATCCACCATACCACACCTTCCTCATATCCCAACCCCTAATTAATAAACCAATGCGCACAATTAGCCTCCCCCGAAATATAATCAAGTTCACTATAACAGTATATCTTAAAGGCACTGGTAAAAAGATAAATCGTTATATAAGATTAAAATAAATATGATAAGATTAAAATACACATGATAAGATTAAAATATAAAAGCTGTCATTTCGCCTAATTCTTCAAAGGCCAGCTTGAGAATTGTTGGGCATCAATTTTTGCTCTGTCTGCGAGCCCAGTAGATGAGAAACCGTAACGCTGAAACGCCTACTGACTAGCTAGGGGGTAAAAATACAGCCGGGCTAGAAGAAGTGTAACATCTGGCGACCATATTTTCAAAGGCGCCTGGTATTTTGATTTAGAATAGCTTTTACTGTAGATAAGGCGTTACAGTATTGTGTATGAAGTAGTTGTTGGCCGAATATTAACAAGAAAATGTTTTGAATTGCGTTTTAATGTAGAAGGGAACATTATATTTCGGTGATTTATAAAGTGGTGGTTGGACGACTATTAGCTAGAGAGAGTCCGTCAAACGCAAGAGACCTGCGTTAAACTTAAGCACATTTCCCTCGTGAAGTTTAATAATAGAGGAAATCTACATACTGCCTAATCCGCCAACACCGCCATCTTATATGTAAGTGAATAAATACAAAACGGGGAATAAGAAAACCTACGACGGGAAGCAATCCATGAAATGTAAAAGATACAGTTCTGTCTGCTAGTGCCAACTTCTTACAGGAATGAAAAAAGCGAATTAACTGGTAATTATATCTGAATATAACCTATTAATTTCATTGAAAATCTATTTACTATAATCTAGTAATGGTAAATTTATAATGAATCAGAAATAATTTTTATCTCAATCAATCAAATTTATGGTAGTTTCAAAAAACTTAAGAAGTGGGCGGGGGGGGTCACCAGATCATATTTGCATTGTATCTTTATAGTATAATAAAAATGTCTCTTGAAAACAATATTTGGGTATTAAGCTTCGAATGATGTGGTTTATTATCATAATAGATATTTATGTAACATGAGTAGAATTTGTGGCGTTTGCAAAAGACTGAAACTGAAAAAAAATGCAAATAACTCGGTTAATAAATTCAAGATAGAGGAACACACTGTATATAATGCAATATTTATAAGATGCGTTTAATTTTGCTATAAGGATTGGATTCAATATATTTTTTTCGATCGCAACGTATTATCGTATAACGAAGATAATTTTCGAGTTTTATAAATATTCGCTCGTCCCGATCCCAAACCCCCCTCCTTCCCCTGGTCCTGATTTTTCAGACGTTAACGAACTCGATCTTTCTTTATATACATTAAAACGACTAAAATAACAAGTTAGGGTAACGATTAAAATAATAATTGCCGACCGCTTAGAGGCGGTAACAGAAATTGATATACTATTTAATATATATATATATATATAATATATATATATATATATATACAGTTTTTGAAGGGAACCTCCATTTTCGTTCATCTCCTGGGTAGGATCGATGGACATTTGAAGGAAATATTTCGAAAATCGCTTCATGAAGTACGGACCTCCAGATAGCTGATTTCCCTTTATGGAAATCTGCTAAAAAAAGTTTAGGAGTGTATGGGAGGTTTTACTGTTGACAACAAACTGGTTAAATATTGAGAATTGGGGGAGTGGGGGGATAAGACCAAATAAAACATTTTCAAAGTAAAGAACAAAACATCTTAATTGAATGGCCTTCATCACATGAATGTATTTTGCATGTATGGGGGCTTCTGCGGTTAAACTAGAGGTCAAATTTCCTACTAATTTTGCGTTTACTCGTATTTTGCATTTTATCTCAAAACGCAAATGTTCAATGAGAACAATATTTGTTATATAGGCTTCAAATAATGTGCTTCATAATATAACAGCTTATTGTTAATACGGCATCACTAAACAGATAATGAAAAAAATGTACATAACAACATTTATAGAATATTACATTTTCAATAAGATTGGTTCTATACAATATTTCGATCCGACGCATAATAAGGGAGATATTAAGAAGTTTCGAAATTCCTCCCCTCTAAACCCCTCTCCCTCTCCCCTAGTCCGATTCAGCCGTTTACGAAGTTAATATTTCTTTTTACATGAAACACATATATATCGAGTTTGGTAACGATTAAACCGCCCTCATTTTCGTCATCTCCGATGAAAATTCGAAGTAACTTCTACGTTCGAAGTAACTAAGTAAATTTTGAAACTCGCGTCATGAGTACGACCTTAATAGCTGATATCCCTTAATCCAGCTAACAGTCTTTGGTAAAAATGAAAGAGAAAACGAATGAATATTGTCCTGGCATTACGTTAGCCGTGGTGGGCGAATCGAAGGCAAGGGTGGCTTAATGACATTTTCCAATCAATGATGAATTTCAAGAGGCGGTATTTCAAGAATAATATGAAAAGAAAGAATTTCATTTGTATGTAGTAAGAGACTAAGGGAGCGGCTTTCTGCCGTGACGATTATGAGCGTGGCTCAGCTGGTCCCCATTCAGGGAAGCTTTTTCACCTCTGCCTTGGGCTAATTTCCTTTTTGGTCAGGCTGTAAATGGCCTTCCTGCAGGAGATTAATCAGCCAACCTCATCAGAGCTCCATCCTACCGTCCACCCTCAACAGCAGTCTCCCCTAACTCATCTCTTCCCCCAACCTTTTTCGAAATTATTTGGAAAAAAAAAAACTCCATCACGCATGAGCTACATGAACTAAACGAAGTATAAACGAGACATGCACTAAAAAATAAAGCGGGAGCCGATTGAACCGAACTTAACAAAACTCGGTATGTGAACTAGCATTAATTCTTCCATGATTATAAGCTGTATTAAAATTTTTAGGTAGAACGGGAGTGGGGGTTATAAGGGAGGCCCGAAATAAAAATTCGCTATATTTCTTTTTTTATTTGATTTTCGGCAAACGTGCACATATCAAAAGTTGTTTACATTGTTATTTAGAGTAACTTTTGTTTTATACATTTTTTCGTATAAAAATATATTAATCCAGTAATTTGCGTAGAAATATTGATATGCTCTACAATTCTTCACTATTTGCACTACCAGGTACCTCACCTGGATAAATTAGTTCAAGTCTATGTTAATATTTTATTCTAAATAATTCGAATCTATGTTATTATTTTAACGCCAGTAACAGATTGCACCAAGTAAAGTATACTGCCCCCCCCCATTCTTTTCTCCCAAACATTAATTCTTGAGAAACGCCAGTTTGCCCTAATTGTATTTAATACTTTATTTATTTAAAGTGTGAAAATTAGTTGAACAAACAGATTTAGTAATGTAAGATAAGATAGAGAGATGTAAGAATAAGATAATCTAATACGATTTGTTAATATAATTTAATGTATTACAGGATTGAGATGCTAAATGTATGTATAGTAGGTTGGCACGACTGAGACTAGGGAGATGTAGGATTACTTCCTTTGTCCTATCAGTTCTGCCGCTCCCCTCCTGACCTCATATTGCTCTATGTTTACACATCACTTGATGCTTATGCTTCTAGTAATGTAAGTAGCAATTCTCAGGAACGAGAATTTGTTTAATTATCATAAATAAATAATTTAAACGATGAATGCTGTGAGGTGCACCCAGTCATTTCTGGTATTTATTAACTCTGCTTCGTTAATATATGATATACTTTACTGAACAGACTATGTACCAATATGAATATACAGTTTACAATCGAGACTTACTAAAGAGTATTTTTAATAACGATTATGACCTACCTATAACAGCTGTCACCGTTGGGCTTTTGTTTGTTAGCCGCATCAAGAGGAAAGGAACTTTTTATTTCATACATTAGTTGTGGAGGATCTACATACTTTCTATTGATTATGGAAATTACATGCGTCCACTAAGTTTATAAATAAACAACTAGATGCACAGGAGACGGGATGACGAGAGAATATAGAAAATATTGAGAGAGATGGTGAAATGTTCTTAAATAGCAAATAATTTAATTATTAAAAAATCCAACAATAAAGGAAGAATTATCTTTCCCCCAAGGCCAGTATCTGTCCCCTAGTTGGCACCCATTAAACAGATGTCAACCCGATTAAATTTTCAATGGGTAGAGGTGAGTGGTGGAAAGACATACTTTTTATACCAGAAACTTAGGTCGTAGAATAAAGAAGACATGAAAATTAAAATCAGAATGGCGGTAAATTCAATTTCAATAGCAGAAATTCACAATGCCAAAAGGGATTTGAGATACCGTCTTTTGAAGTTAATAAATGTTTGCATTTTGGAACATTTGTAAATACTAGCTGTAAGTATTGTTTTACAAAGAAAAAACTATTTTTTTTTTACATGAAGCTATGCAGGTGGTAAAATGTATCCTTTTAACAAATAACTACAATGTAATTAGTTCAAAACAAACTAATTCCTGCTATGTTCGTGTTTTTCGGAGTAAAGAATGCTTTTGCGTTATGTCGTCAAATATTCTTCCCTTTATGTCCATTTAAAGAAATATTTCGAAAATCGCGTCATGTGTACGACCTCAATAGCTGAGTTCCCTTACGGGATATCTGCTAAAAAAGAAATTAATTCAAAGAAAAAAACACGAACATAGCAGGAATTAGTTTGTTTTGAACTAATTACATTGTAGTTATTTGTTGTTGTTATTTGAATTTTTAATTCGGGCCTCTCTTTTTAACCCCCACGCCCGTCTTTACCTAAAAATTTTAATACGCCTTATAATCATGAGAAGAATATAATGCATAGTTCACATACTCGAAGTTTTGTTAAGGTTCGGATTCAATCGGCTTCCCGCATTTATTTTTTAGTGCATGTCTCGTTTATACTTCGTTTTAGTCTCATTTGCTAGCCTCAATGCGTGATGGCAGTTTTTTTTTTTTCCAAATAATTTCGAAAAAGGTTGGGGGAAGAGATGAGTTAGGAGAGACTGCTGCTTGAGGGTGGACCGGTAGGCTTAGGGATGGACGACTCTGATTGAGGTTGGCTCTGATTAATCTCCTGCAGGAAGGCCATTTACAGCCTGACCAAAATGGAAATTAGCCCCAAGGGCCTGATGGTTGAGAAAAAGCTTCCCTGTTTGGGGCACCAGCTGAGCCACGCTCCATAATCGTCACGGCAGGAAAGCACGCCTCCCTTAGTGTTCTTACTACATACAAAATGAAATTCTTTCTTTTCATATTATTCTTGAAATACCGCCTCTTGAAATTCATCATTGATTGGAAAATGTCATTAAGCCACCCTTGCCTTCGATTCGCCCACCACGGCTAACGTAATGCCAGGACAATATTCATTCGTTTTCTCTTTCATTTTTACCAAAGACTGTTAGCTTGGATTATTAACGAATGAATATCAGGCATATTAAGGTCGTTATCATGACCTGCCGAGTTTCCAAAACCCTTTACCTTAGTTACTTCGATACGTTAGAAAGTTACTTTCGACATTTTTCATCGGAGATGACGAAAATGGAGCGGGCCCCGGTTTTTTTTAATCGTTACCAAACTCGATATATATGTGTTTCATGTAAAACCCCTCAAATATTTAACTTCTGTACAAACGCCTGACTTGATCGCGACTAGGGGAGAGGGAGCAGAGAGGGGTTTTTTTTTCTTTAGAGACGCTGGAGGAATTTTCGAAACCTTACCTTAATATCTCCCTTATTATGCGTCGGATCGAACTATCATTGTATAGAACCAAACTTATTGAAAATTGTAATATTCTCATAAATGTTGCTTATGTACATTTTTATTCAATTATCTGGTTTACGTGATAGCCGTCATTAACAATAAGCTTGCTTATATTATTGATAGCACATGTATCTTGAAGCCTTATATATACAAATATTGTTCTCATTGAACATTTGCGTTTTGAGATAAATGCAAATACGTAACGCAAGTAGGAAATTTGCTTAGTTAACGCAGCCCATACATGCAAATACATTATGTGATGAAGGCATCAATTAAGATGATTTGTTCTTTACTTTGAAAATGTTTATTGGTCTATCCCATTCTCAATATTTAACCATTTGTGTCAACAGTAAAACCTCCAACTCCTAAACTTTTAGCAGATTTCCCTAAAGGGAAATCAGCTATTGAGGTTCGTACGATACTCATGAAAGCGCATTTTCGAAATTTTCCTTCAAAATGTCCATCGATTCTCTACCCCAGGAGATGGACGAAAATGACCTGGTCCCTTCAAAACTGCTATATATATATTATATTATATATATATATTATATATATATATATTTATATATATATTATATTAGTTTCTAGTTACCGCTCTAGCGAGTCGCAAATTATTATTTATCATCGTTATCCTAACTTGACTTGATTTATGTCTCGTTTTTTTGTATAAAGAAAGATCGAGTTCGTTAACGTCTGAAATCGGGACCAGGGTGAGGAAGGGGCTGTTGGTTTGGAATGGGAAGAGAAAGAGAATTTTTTAAAAAACTCGAATATCTTCTCGTTACTATTACGTTGGATCGAAAATAAATATATTGAATCAATCCATTTATAGCAATATTAAATTAACGCACTATAAATATTGTTATATACATGTGTTCCTTATCTTGAATATTAACCGAGTTATTTGCATTTTTCAGTTTTCAGTCTTTTGCAAAGCCCCAATTCTACTCATGTTACATAAATATCTATTATATAATAAACCACATCATTCGAAGCTTAATACCAAATATTGTTTTCAAGAGACATTTATTATACGAGATACAATGCAAATATGATCTGGTGACCCCCCCCCCTTCTTAAGTTTTTGAACTACATAAATTTGATTGATTGAGATAAAAATTATTCTGATTCATTATAAATTACATTACTAGATATAGTAAATAGATTTCAATGAAATTAATAGGTTATATTCAGATATATTACAGTAATTGTTTTTCATTCCTGTAAGAAGTTGGCAGAACTGTTTCTTTACATTTCAGATGCTTCCCGTCGTAAGGTTTCTTATTCCCGTTTGTATTTATTCACTTAATATTGATGGCGGTGTTGCGTTAGCAGTATGTAGATTTCTCTATTATTAAACTTCACGAGGGAAATGTGCTTAGTTTACGCAGGCTCTGCGTGACGGACTCTCTCTAGCTAATATTCGTCCAACCACCACTTCATAAATCACCGATATAATGTCCCATCAACAATAAAACCAATTCAAACATTTTCTTGTTAATATTCGGCCAACAACTACTTCATACACAATACTGTAACGCCTTATCTACAGTAAAAGCTATTCTAAATCAAAATACCAGGCGCCTTTGAAAATATGGTCGCCAGATGTTACACTTCTTCTAGCGGCTTTATTATTACCCCCAAGAGTAGCGTTACGGTTTCTCATCACTGGCTCGCAGAGCAAAATTGATGCCCAACAATTCTCAAGCTGGCCTTTGAAGAATTAGGCGAAATGACAGCTTTTATATTTTAATCTTATCATGTGTATTTTAATCTTATCATATTTATTTTAATCTTATATAACGATTTATCTTTTTACCAGTGCCTTTAAGATATACTGTTATAGTGAACTTGATTATATTTCGGGGGAGGCTAATTGTGCGCATTGGTTTATTAATTAGGGGTTGGGATATGAGGAAGGTGTGGTATGTGGATCGGGCGGAGGGCTGGGCCAACCTGTCCCAAGGGAGAAAGCGTATTTGATATTATTCTGTTTCTGGCATTCTTTGGCTAGTGTTGGAATCCAAGCCTCTCTCTAATCCATTTACTCTCCCACTCCTTTCCGGAATGAAAAAAAAAATAATCTAAAAAGAGGAATGGAATTCCAGTTTTGGCCAGCAGACATCTTTTAACCGACCCCCCCCTGGGAATTCATATTATCTGTTATTTTAATACCCGACTAAGATACCAATACCCCCCCACAGGTTGCTTCCAGAGGCTGCTTGAACAAGTCATATATCCGGCCTGCTCACATGACACAAGTGATGCTTTCACGCATGCTATTAATTGTTTCATCCTTAGCAAGGACTCTAAGTGTATTAGAGGGGGGGGGATAGCCCTGTGCCTGACAGTATGTGTGGTTCCACTGTATTTTTAGCAGATTTCCCTTAAGGGGTCTGCTATTGAGGTCGTACTCATGACGCGAGTTTCGAAAAATTTCTTCAATTGTCCATCGATCCTACCCAGGAGATGACGAAAATGAGGTCCGTTTAAAAATTATATATATATATATATATATATATATATTTGTCTGTTAACGCTCTAGCGGTCGCAATTTTCGTTTGATCGTTGCCAAACTCGATATTTAAACGTTTTATGCAAAAATAAAGATCAAGTTCGTTAATGGCTGAAATCGGACAAGTGGGATTTAGGAAATATGAAATCGGAGGGGGGGGGGGGGTTTAAAGGGGAGGAATTTCGAAAATTCGAAATATCTCCGTTACTATACGTCGGATCGAAAAATTATATAGAATCAATCTTATTGCAAATTAAAGTTACTATAAATAATGTTATATACATTTATTCTGTATCTTGAATATTAACCGAGATATTTGCATTTTTCTGTTTTCAGCTTTTGAGATGAGATCGGCCAACTTCGGGTCTAGTCGCGAGTACCGCCAAGAGCTAGTTCGGGCCGTTCCCGTAACTGTTGACTCTTTATTCTGAAATTTCTTTATTGTAAAACTTCACGTGGGAAATCTGCTTAGTTTACGCAGCCCCTGCGTGACGGACTTTTATTTTTTTAGCTATTGAGGTCGAACTCAAAAGTTACTCTAAATAACAAAATAATCAACTTTTGTTATATGAATGTTTACAGAGAATCTAATAGGAAACGAAATATCACAATTTTTCATTTCAGGACTCTCTTACAACCCCCACTCCTGCTCGTCCCTAGAAATGATGGCCACTATAACTGTATTTTGTTTCTTTCGTGTATGTTTGTTTGTCATATACACTTTTGTCGTATACATAAGTATAAATGAGTTAATAAATAAACATTTTTAGAGGCAAGCAGGAGGGGGGGGGAGGGTTGTATGGAAGGCCTGAAATTAAAAATAGCAATATTTCGTTTCCTATTGGTTTTTCGGCAGATACGCTCTTGACAAAAATTGTTTATTCTGTTATTTTGAGTAACGTTTATTATATCCACTTTTGTTTTACAACAAATTATAAACGAGATATACACTAAAAGCTAAAGCGGGAGTCAACTATACTGCTCAAAAATGAATAGGGATATTGGTTGTTTTGTGGTATGAATGGGGCCAAGCATATTTTTTTATTTATTTATTATAAATATCATAAATATTTATTAGAAATTATTGTCTTTTTTCCCCCATAAAAAAGTAATTTAATTAAGATCGATTTAATTAAAATTAATAGGATAAGAAAAAATAACCAATATCCCTATTCATTTTTGAGCAGTATATTTTATTTGGCACTAACGGTTGAACCGAATTTAACAAAACTCGGTATGTGAATTAGCATTAATTCTTCCATGATTATAAGCTATATTAAAATTTATTGGTTCAAACGGGAGTAGGGGTTATGAGGGAGGCCTGAAAAAAACCTACATGCACAGGAGACGGGAAATATAATAATATTGAGAAGAGTGAAGTTTTAAATAACAAATGATTTTATTATTAACACATCCACAGCAACGACGGGTATAAACCCTAAAAACTGTGACGGGGAAATGTCAAAATATTGTGGAAAGTGAAGCCTTTCCAAAAAAATACCATCTTTATTCAGCCTAAAATGAATTCCCGGGCGAAGCCGGGTACCTTAGCTAGTATATATATATATCTGTCACCGCTCTAGCGGTCACAATTATGTTTTAATCGTTATTAAACTTGTTATTTAGTCGTTTTATGTAAAAAGAAAGCTCATGTTCGTTAACGGCTGAAATCGGACAAGAAGAGGAGGGGGTTTAGATGGGGAGAAATTTGAAAAAAGTCGAAATATCTTCGTTACTATACGTCGGATCGAAAAAAAAATGTATAGAATCAATCTTATAGCAAATTAAATGTACTATAAATATTGTTATATACATGTATTCCCTATCATGAATATTAACCGAGTTATTTGCATTTTTCAGTTTTCAGTCTTTTGCAAAGCCCCAATTCTACTCATGTTACATAAACAATACTCGGTTATGTATTAGACCACATTATTCAAACCTTAAATACCAAATATTGTTTTCAAGAGATATTATATTCGCAATATACAAATACCTAACAAAAACACCAGATAAACGACTCTATAATGATTTTTTCCTTATAATAAATCAACATTTGTGCTTTTAAAAAAGTTATTAAATTCACCAAATACCTCTCGATGAGTGAGTTGATACAACTGCAGCTCTTTGTTAGACCTATAGCTGTTGGGATGATGGTGTCACTGATATACTCCAGACGAGAGCAGTCAATCACCACATGTTCCGCTCTTTGTGATGAGCCATTATCAGAAGGGCCTTCCAAAATCTAAGAAGAATACGTTTCCTAATGTCTGTCCAAAAGTAAAAACCATCAAACGAATCCTGCACATCATTTTCTATAATATAGATGGTTTTAAAAATCTTTTCAATTTAAACATCAATGAATGCAATGAATGTATTAACGGAGAACTCAATACTGCTTTCTCGTTTCATCACCAAACTTCAATCACAAACAAAACTTTCTCATTCAAATCTCACGAACCTTGCACTTTTTGTAATCAGTTCATCCCTAATAGCCTGTCACATATACTTCTACGAATATCTACGAACACTTTCCTCAGCAGTCAGTGATGTGCATAAAATTGAAGAGATATTAGTATTGACAGCCTCGAAAAACTACACGAGATTTACTG
>CM032233.1:595000-607500 GCA_019009955.1 Riptortus pedestris
TTATTTGCATATTTGCCGAAACCCCAATAGGAAATCACTATTTTAATTTCAGGCCTCCCTTACAACTCCCACTCCTGCCCGTCCCTAGAAATAGTATGGCTTATTATAAGGAAGGCGTTAGTACTAATTCAAATACCGAGTTTGGTTTAGTTCGGTTGAGTCTTTTGTGCCAAATAAAATTGTGGACTCCCGCTATAGTTTTTAGAGTATAACTCATTTATACTTCCGTATACGGCAAAAGTGAATATAACAAACGTTACTCTAAATTACACAATAAACAACTTTTGTTATATTCATATTTGCCGAAAACGAATAGAAAACGAATTACGGCTATTTTTAAATTCAGGCCTCCCCTACAACCCCCGCTCCTGCCCATCCCTAGAAATGTTAGTATGGCTCGTTATAATGAAAGCGTTAGTGCTAATACACATACCGATTTTTATTTATTTCGGTTGGGTCTTTTGTCCCAAATAAAATTGTTCACTTCAGCTATAGGTTTTAGCGTATATCTCGTTTATAACTCGGTATACGACGAAAGTGTATATAACAAAAGTTACTCTAAATAACAAAATAAACAACTTTTGTTATGTGCATATTTGCCGAAAAACCAACAGGAATCGAAATATCGCAATTTTTAATTTCTGGCTTCCCTTATAACCCCCACTCCTGTTCATCTCAGAGGATATTAATATAGCCTAAAGTCTAAGGTGGGTTAGTAGTAATATACATACCAAGTTTCATAAAATTCGGTTCAGCCGTTTATGCGTGAAAAGGTAACAAACAAACAAACAAACAAACAAACAAACAAACAGACACCAAAGAAACAAAATGCAGTTATGGTGTCTATGACATGTGAAACGAAAAGTCATCGTGAAATTTCGTGAAAAAAATCAATGTACAGACAGAGGTTACAATTTTATATATATACTAGCTAAGGTACCCGGCATCAATCGGGAAATCATTTAAGGCTGAATGATGATAGTATTTTTTTGGGCAAGGCTTCAATGTTTACACACTTCCCGTCGGCGCGCATTGTTTTGCTGTGAGGGTCAGGCAGGCGACTTATAAATGAGAAATTTTATATTTGAAGAATAAATAAAAATGTGTTCCTAATCTATCCCTTGCCACTTTTTAACTCACCTTTTTGAATACTTCAAACCATCATCATGGATTTATTACAATTAAATATCGTCTATAATGAAACTTATTTCCTGTCAAAAACCAATCCGAGCACATATAGTTTAAGCATAGTTTAGCACGTAAGGTTATATTCATAATAGTAGATCTCAGTGGTAATCACTTCCCTTATGCCCAGCATTTCACAGGAAATTAGTAAACTCAATTAACTCTATTAGCCTCCGTCTATTTCCGCTCTCGCATTAGAGCTATCAACACTCTTCTCCTTAAATTATTAATTCAAAATATTATTGTAATAATTTATCTACCTGATGGAATTAAATAATAGTGTTACCCTAAAAATAATTTCAATTATATTCAAAAAGCTAGTCGAGGGGAAGAGATCGTAGCCGTCCCTGCAACCTAAGTAATACTTTAAACAATCATATCGAGTTTAAGAGCATTTTGTCTTTTGTCATAATGACATTAACATTTAATTGTTATGATAGTACATATTTGTTTCAATAACATGAAGATATCGGAAATAAGATATTATATAACCAAAATCAAAGAGTTTGATTCCGTACTACTTCCGCTATCACTCCTTGAGGAAATTCAGCATGATTTTGTTTAAATAATACATTATACAAATTAAATAATGGAAATGCTTTTATAGTTTAAATTTCTATTGGAAATAAATAACAAAGTTATTTTCTAGGGAAAATAAATAAATGAGGCGAAGAGGGAGGGGGATTTATAATCTCACTAATCCGAATCATACTTAGTACTAAATAATCGAAATAGATAAGGCTAAAACATAACATCATTTGTCATAATATGCCTATATTAAAAACACTTAAATAAGTACTAATAAAATCGTCGACTCCCGCTATAGATTTAGCTTATATCCCGTATTTACTTCATTTTACGACATAAGTGAATGAAACAAAAGTTGCTCTAAATAACAAAGTAAACAACTTTTGTTATGTGCACCTTTGCCGAAAAACAAATAGAAAATGAAATATCGTGAATTTTTACTTCAGGCCTCCCTTATAAGTCCCACTCCCGTTAGAACCTAAAAATTTTAATATAGCTTATACTCATGGGAGAATTAATGCTAATTGACATACCGAGTTTTGTTAAGTTCGGTTCAATCGTTAGCACCCAATAAAATAGTTGACTCCCGCTTTAGTTTATAGTATATATCTCGTTTATGCTTCGTTAAAAGTCAAAAATGAAGATCACAAAAGTTACTCTAAGTAACAAAATAAACATCTTTTGTTAGGTTCATATTTGCCGAAAAACGAATAGAAAACGAAATACCACTATTTTAAATTCAGGCCTCCCCTACAACCCCCACTCCTGCCCGTCCCTAGAAATGTTAGTATGGCTTGTTATAATGACAGAGTTTGTGCTAATACACATACCGAGTTTTATTTATTTCGGTTGGGTCTTTCGTCTCAAATAAAATTGTTCACATTCGTTATAGGTTTTTGCGTATATCTCGTTTATAATTCAGTATACGAGAAAAGTGTATATAACAAAAGTTACTCTAAATAACAAAATAAACAACTTTTGTTATGTTTATATTTGACGAAAAACCAATAGGAATCAAAATATCGCTATTTTTAATTTCAGGCTTCCCTTATAACCCCCACTCCTGTTCGTCTCAGAGGATATTAATATAGCCTAAAGTCAAAGTTGGATTAGTAGTAATATACATACCAAGTTTCATAAAATTCGGTTCAGCCGTTTATGAAAAGGTAACAAACAAACAAACATACACGAAAGAAACAAAATGCAGTTATTGTGTCTATGGCATGTGAAACGAAAAGTTATCGTGAAATTTCGCGAAAAAAATCAATGTACAGACAGAGGTTACAATTTTATATATATATATATATATATATATATATATATACTAGCTAAGGTACCCGGCGATGCCCGAGAAATCATTCTGGACTGACTAATGATGGTATTTTGATAGTAAGACTTCAATGTGTACAATTACACTTCCCTCCACGACGTTATGATTTTCCGAAATAGCCAACCCTGAAGGGTAACTTTTGGGGATTAATAGAATAGAAATTTTATTTTTGAAGGATAAATGAAAATGTGTTCCTAATATATCCCTCTACACT
Source organism: Riptortus pedestris (assembly GCA_019009955.1). NCBI lineage: Eukaryota > Metazoa > Arthropoda > Insecta > Hemiptera > Alydidae > Riptortus > Riptortus pedestris. Next base: position 598,258 of record CM032233.1, read on the forward strand.
TTTTGACTCGCCGTTTTTCAATAGTTCAAACCATAATCATGGGTAGCATTAATTACAATTAAATATCATCTATAATGAACATATTTCCTTTCAAAATCCAATCCGAGCTCACATAGTATAGTCAAAGTTGTGCACGTAAGATTATATTTGAAATAGTGAATCTCACTGGAAATCGCTTCCAGTAATGCCAGATGGGAAATAAGTAAACTCAATTAACTGGTAAGGCTCCCGTCATCTTCCGCTCCCGCATGAGACTTCTCAACATTCTTCTACTTATATTATTGATGCAAAACATTATTTTATAATTTATCTACCGGATGGAATTAAATAATAATGGTACCCTGAAAATATCATATCGAGTTTAAACGCATATTGTTTTTTGTCATGATGACATTACCATTAACGTTTAATAGTTATTATATTACATATTTGTTTCAATAACATCAGGGTACATTATACAAATTAAATAATGGAAATGATCTTATAGTTTATATTTCTATTGTAAATAAATAAATGAGGAGGGGGTGACGAAGATTTATAACCTCACTAATCCGAATCATACTTTGAACTATCGTATAAGACGAAAACATAACATCATTTGTCATAATATTCATTTATTAAAACCCCTTAAATTATGATAATTAAGGCGTCAACACTAATAAACATACCGAGTTTTATTAAGTTCGGTTGAGTCTTTTGAGCCCAATAAAATTAATGACTCCCGCTATAGTTTTAGCTTACAACTCATTTATACTTCCGTATACGAAAAAAGTGTATATTACAAAAGTTACTCCAAATATCAAAATAAACAACTTTTGTGATGTTCATATTTGCCGAAAACCCAATAGGAAACGAAATATCGCTATTTTTAATTTCAGGCCTCCCTTACAACCCCCACTCCTGTTCGTCTGAGAGAATATTAATATAGCCTAAAGTCTAAGTTGGGTCAGTAGTAATATACATACCAAATTTCATAAAATTCGGTTCAGCAGTTTATGCGTGAAAAGGTAACAAACAAACAAACATACACGAAAGAAACAAAATGCAGTTATGGTGTCTATGACATGTGAAACGAAAAGTTATCGTGAAAATTCGCGAAAAAAATCAATGTACAGACAGAGGTTACAAATTTATATATATATATATATATATATATATATATATATATATATATATATAAATTTGTAACCACTGTCTTTACTTTGCACAATATTTTGGCATTTACCCGTCCCAGTGTTTAGGGTTAATACCCGTTGTTGTTAATAATAAAATTAATTTTTTATGTAAGTCTTCACTGTCCTCCAAATTGTCATATATCCCGTCTCCTGTGCATTATGCATAGATTTCAGCTATTAAGGACAAAATATTAACATTGATTTGAAGTTATTTTTCCAGCTGAGGTACCTGATAGTTCAAATAGGAATGAATTGTTGAGCATATCAATACTTCTACGCATATTACTTGCTCCACACATTGTTCCTGGAGAAAAAAAAAAGTTAATCTACATAACAAAGTAAACAACTTTTGTTATGTGCATGTTTGTCGAAAAACAAATAGACAATGAAATATCGCGAATTTTTATTTCAGGCCTCCCTTATTACCCCCACTCCCGTTCTAACCTAAACATTTTAATATAGCTTATAATCATGGAAGAATTAATGCTAATTGACGTACCGAGTTTTGTTAAGTTCGGTTCAATCGTTAGCGCCCAATAAAATAGTTGACTCCCGCTTTAGTTTATAGTGTATATCTCGTTTATACATTGTTAAAAGACAAAAATGAATATTACAAAAGTTACTCTAAATAACAAAATAAACAACTTTTGTTATGTTCATATTTGCCGAAAAACGAATAGAAAACGAAATACCGCTATTTTAAATTCAGGCCTCCCTTACAACCCCCACTCCTGCCCGTCCCTAGAAATGTTGGTATGGCTTATTATAATGAAAGCGTTAGTGCTAATACACATACCGAGTTTTATTTATTTCGGTTGTTCACATTCGTTATAGGTTTTAGCGTATATCTCGTTTACAATTCAGTATACGAAAAAAGTGTATATAACAAATGTTACTCTAAATAACAAAATAAACAACTTTTGTTATGTACATATTTGCCGAAAACCAATAGGAAACGAAATATCGCTATTTTTAGCCTAAAGTCTAAGTTGGGTCAGTTGTAATATACGTACCAAGTTTCATAAAATTCGGTTCAGCAGTTTATGCGTGAAAAGGTAACAAACAAACAAACACACACGAAAGAAGCAAAATGCAGTTATGGTGTCTATGACATGTGAAACGAAAAGTTATCGTGAAAATTCGCGAAAAAAATCAATGTACAGACAGAGGTTAAAATTTTATATATATATATATATATATATATATATATATATATATATATATATATATATATATATATAATTAGTCATTAGTACGACCTCAATAGCTGATTTCCCTTAAGAGAAACAATCAATCAATAATCTGCTAAAAAATGAAGACCCAAAAATCTGATATTTCACCATACGGTTTTTGTTGGTTGCACAAAAAAATCACTTTTTCCCTAGTGGGAGCACTCATTTCACTTATTATGGGCATTATTAAGCAGTAAAAAATATGTAGATCTTACACTATTGAAATATTTTAGAATATTGACAAAAACGGGAAATCAGCTATTGAGGTTTGTTCAGCTCTGAGTAGCTGGAAGATCTATTTGTTAACAATTCAGTAGCCGTTTCCAGTGGAACTAATTAAAATTAACTGAAAGATTTCTCATGACCTTTATTTACTCACGGTATGCGGATTTCTGTATTGTAAAACTTCACGTGGGAAATCTGCCCAGTTGACGCAGCCCCTGCGTGACAGACTTTTCGTCATCTCCTGGATAGGATCGATGGGGATGTGAAGAAATTTTTCGAAAATTTCGTCATGAGTACGACCTCAATAGCTGATTTCCCTTAAGAGAAATCTGCTAATAGGGCAACCTGGATCAGTTAAAATTCCATATGGTACGTTAAAGCACTTACCGAATCGGTATCCATTCAAACTGTTGCAAATCATAATAATGTCTATGCCACAGGTATAATTCCTGATTCTGCAAAAGTACAGAAACGAATACGATATAGAATTACATTCCTGGAACAATGGGCTGACAATTGTTGAGTCCCAGAAATTGGTGAGTAACGGAGGCTCCAATATTTAGGGAGTTATTTGTATTTCAACAGATTTCGCTGAATATCTACTATATATATTCGAATGTAGTCAGTATATTTAATAAATTTGTGGTTCTCCCAGTCAACTCACCCCCCCCCTCCCACTCTTCCGATTTTAGCCGTTAACGAACTTAATCTTAATTTTTACATAAAACGTTTAAATGTCGCGTTTGGTAACGATCAGACAAAACTTGCGACCGCTAGAGTGGTAACAGACAAATATATATACAGTTTTGAACGGACCTCATTTTCGTCATCTCCTGGTTAGGATCGATGGACATTTGAGGAAATGTTTCAAAAATTGCGTCATGAGTACGTCCTTAATAGCTGATTTTCCTGAAGGGAAATTTGCTAAAAGCAACTGAGAAAGCCCCTTCGCTTATTCGATACACCACCGGCTTATCATTCAGAAAAGTTAAAAAGACAGATGCACTATGCACAATGGCGGAAAAGAGAAACACACTGCGTGGTATACTGATGGGCATAAAAACGGGAAGGGAGTCGTTTCAGCTGAGTTATAGAGGGAAAGGTAATGAGCCAGAGACTGGAAGCCTATCCGCCCTCAACAATGCCCACACATCACAAACAGAACACATCATTTGCACAGATTCTTTAGGTCACCTTCAAACACTACAGAATATTTACACAACTCACCCATAAAACCAAACAAGAGTATATCAATTTAGATAAACGCACTGCATTTTATTGGCTGCCAGGATACGAAAACTTAGGACTGACTGAAACCAGGGCAGGGCTGCGTAAACTAAGCAGATTCCCCTCGCGTCAAGTTATACAATAGAGAAATCTACATACTCCTAACACAATAGCACCGTCAACATAAAGTGAATAAATAAAAATGATAATAAAAAACTTCCAGACGGGAAGCACCTGAAACGTAAACAAACAGGTCTGCCAACTTCTCACAGGAAAGAAAAACAATTACTGAATTATATCAGAATATTTTTTATATATTATATATATTTATAATATATTATTTATATTTATATTAATTTTATTGAAAAATATTTAGTATATCAAGTATTTACAAGGGATCAGAAATTTTTTTATCTCAATCAATCAAATTGTAGTAGTGCAAGAACTTAAGAAGGGGGAGGGTGGTCACCATAACAGATTTGCATTTTTCTCGTACAATAAAGGTCTCTTGAAAACAATTTATGGTATTTAAGCTTCAAATAATGTGGTTTATTACATAACAGAGTATTGTTTATGTAACATGAGTAGAAGTGGGGGTTTGCTGAAGGCTGAAAACTGAAAAATGCAAATATCTCGGTTAATATTCAAATAGAGAATAATTGTATATAACAATATTTATAGTACATTTAATTTTCACTAAGATTGGTTCTACACACGTTTTTGATGGGCCGTATAGTAAGGGAGATATTTCCATCATATTCATAGCTCAATGGCAAGGCTCACCAATAAAATCCCACCCAACTCCTAGCTCAAACTTTATTCATACTGCCCTACATGTTTCGTTTAGAAACCACCTCTTCAAGGCTATCCCTTTTCAAAACGTAATAGTATTAATTCAAGAAAGTTACTAACATTCATTAAAAAATACCCTATGGTAATTCTTTACTAGATACATTATTAATAAGTGATATAGTTATTAAATCTATTTACAGATTGCTACTTTCATTTCAGAAGTGCTCGTTTCCCTCTTACGTTCGTTCCGGCTGGCCTCACTCAGGAGGTCGTTGAGAAACCTTTTTTTATTTTTGATTCTTGCCATGAATCTATGAAGAATATATAAAGATATTGGGTCCAGAATAAAAAGGATTATTGGTTTCATTTCCGGCATATCTCCAGCGGTGTCTTATCTATATGTCTCCATATCTCCTGCTTCTGAAGCACTACAAAAATATGACCGCCAGAAGAAGCCGGATGGAATTCCGGCGAAATATCGTGGGCCACCACAGAATAGACACCGCTGGAGATATGCCGGAAATGAAACCAGTAATAAGTTCCCAGCGACGAAGTTTGAAACAAAAAAAAAGGATTATATATATATATATATATATATATATATATATATATATATATATATATATATATATAAAACAAAGTATAAACGAGATATACACGAAAAAAAATGGCCTTAATTCTTCCATGATTATAAGCTATATTAAATTTTTTAGGTCCGAACGGGAGTGGGGGTTATAAGGTTGTACTGAATAAAAAATTCATGATATTTCATTTTCTATTTGTTTTTAGGCAAACGTGGACATAACAAAAGTGATTTTTTGAGTTATTAAATGTAGCTATTGTTTTAAACAATATTATTAAATTTAATATCCTAATCGCTTGAAATATCATGCTGGACAACGTCTGTCAAGTCCACTTGTATATATATATATATATATATATATATACTAGCTAAGGTACCCGGCTTCGCTTGGAAAGATTGTATTTTGTTTATGGAAATGCTTCTACCTGTACAACTACACTTTCCGTCTGGGCGCATTGTTTTCCCGTTGGGTGAATTATAGAAAAAAAAAATAGATTTGAAGAATAAATGAAAATAAGTCCCTAATCATTCGCTCTTCACTGTTGGACAAACCGTGAATAATTCAAATCATAATCTTGGATAGCATTTAATACGATTAACTATCTTCTATAATGTACGTACTTGGTATATATACTATAGTACGTTTCACTTCGAGATGGCAGTATGTATTTTCAATGGGGTGCTCTGTCTCCCTCTTGCATATGCCTCGCTAGATAGCTCTGTCCTCCTCCCTCCGTGCGGCGTTGCCGCTATATCTCAAAGTTGTCCAATTTTTACGGGAAAAATTCTGTAACGTTCAGAATTTATCGCTCCATCTGCCTATACTAAAAATTTATCAAGAAAATAAAATCTGTTTTTGCAATTAATTGTTTTTTGTCCATTTTTTACATAAAATTTTTAATGGAAATTCTTGTTTCTCTCGTCACTGTGATCTTATTTTTTAAGATATTAGTTTGAAATTCGACATGAAGTTAGTATATATTATCTTTATTCGTAGCAAGGAACAATTTTTTTTCAACGACATTCCTTTCCATGTTTTTGCCATAATAAAAATAAAAATTGAGAAATCCTATTTTTAAAAAGTAGCCTGCGGGGAATTTCCGTTCTATAATTGTTTATTAAGTTTTGTTATACTCCTTTTAAAGAGGACAATTCAAATTTAATTTTGAGCCTCCTCCGAACATTATGGGACGCTGACAACTGATGCAATTAATGTTTATATGTTGTGGGAGCGGTGTGTAAGGTGGCAACCGTAGAACTTGACAGTTACTTCTTTCGGCCATAGTGTCTACTCTGTACGTAATGTACTTGGTTTTGTGAAAGTTCACTAATTCCAGCAAGTCCCTCTTTAAGCTGTCCGCTTCAAATGATATATATTTAGATTCCAGCCATTCCTGAAGCTCTTTCTTAGTGTTTTTGGACGATGGGATTTGTTCTTGGCGCCGAGAATGGTACGAAGCGTTGTCCATAACAATTACGGTCCCTTCAGGAACATTTGGGAGTAGCTGTTCTTGAAACCACTTTTCGAAACATTCACCATCCATTTCCTCGTGGGCATCTGCTGTATTTTTTTTACATAAGAATGTAAACTCTGCTCCGCAGACGAACCCTTGCTCGCCTCCAGCATTAACCAGCGCAAATCTCGGTCCTCGTGCTGTGGGTTGCTTCAGACCAGCAGATAGTCCTGCGAGAAATGCGTCTCGAGCCGACGAAATAGTTTTGTCCCTCCATGTACTCGTAATAGTGTGCCCAACGTTGACCCACGTCTCGTCAAGGTATACAACATACAGTCCATCTGCTCTTGCTTTCCGGATACTTCGTAAATATTTATGCCTCCACGAAATCAACTCATCTTTCTCAGTTAGTAACGCGTTGTTCTTTCTTTTTTCGAAGGCAAAACCAATATCGACGAGTGTCCTATACAGTGTTGTTCGAGAAAATTTAGGCAAATCTTCATCCGATTTCATGTTGGTTAATAATAAATTCAAAGTCAGGGGAATGTTCTGGAAATAAAAGCTGTGAACCTTCTGGCGGATAGCCGATAATACAAAAGAATCATACTTGACTAATCGAGAATCCTTTCTTTGAACTTTTAGACATTTTCTTTTCTTTGTGGGAGTTGTGAATGGGCCTTGGCTGCTTCTTTTAATTATCCTATAAACAGTTCGCTTTGAAACTCCCGTGGCATTACATGTTTCGTTCACAGCTTTGTTCACAGTGTAATTCCGTCTGAAGTAGTTATATACGTTGAAAACAAATACCTTGCTCTTTGCTGCGAAGTTGTTTCCCCTGTTTTCGTCGCTTTTGAACTGCTGATGAAGTTCCAGGTTCAGCCATCTTCAACGAAAATCGGATGCGCAACTAAATGTCCTAACCCTTATACGAAATCCTATCGGATTGTTATCACAAATAGATGACCAAAAAAATTGAAAGGACTACTTGTAAAACTTCACTGAACTGGATGTGTACATGGCAAATGCATAAACTGTAATGATCATATTTGCTGTAAGGAAGCTTGCTTATTGACTCCGAGAGGGTCAAATGTTGTCCCAAACAGGTAGGGGGAATAACCCCGTGGGTAATACTCCATCACTGGCCAACGCATCAACCCACAACATATAAACATTAATTGCATCAGTTGTAATCGACCCATAATGTTCGGAGGAGGCTCAAAAATAAATTTGAACTGTCCTTTTTAAAAGGATTATGACAAAACATAATAAACTATTATAGAACGAAAATTCCCCGCAGGCTACTTTTTTAAAATTGGATTTCACAATTTTTATTTTTATTATGGAAAAAACATGATAAGGAATGACATTTTAAAAAAAATTGTTCCTTGTAACGAATATAGATAACATAAACTAACTTCGTATAGAATTTCAAACAAATATCTTAAAAAATATGATCGCAGTGACGAGAGAAACAAGAATTTCCATTAAATTTTTTAGGTAAAAAATTGGCACAATACAATTTATTTCGATTGTGTATCTTGTTTTGTTGATTTATTCTTAGTACAGGCCGATAGAAGATTAAATTCTGCACATTTCAGAATTTTTCCCGAGTTTTTCAGAAATTTGGCGGATTTGAGTGAGATTTGGCAACAGCGCACGAGATCTACTGCCATCTCGAAGTGAAACGCGCTTTTTATAGCTAAGATGGCCGGCAAATCATTGTTGACTGACTAATGGTGGTATTTTTATGCAAGACTTCAATGTGTACACACAACTTCAATTCCACTTCCCACCTCGACGCATTGTTTTTCCAAGCACAGTTTTAAAGATACAATTATATTCGTAATAGTAAATCTTAGTAGAAATCACTTCCCGTAATGCCAGCATTTGACAGGAAATAAGTAAACTCAATTAACTGTTAGCCTTATATTAACATCCGCTCTAACATGTGAGTTATCAACATTGTTTTCCTTAAATGGCTCATTCAAAACATTAAACGCTTAAAATGTATTAATAATTTATATACCTGATAAAATTAAATAATAGTGGTATCCTAAAAATAATTTCATTTATATTCAAAAAGATAGGTGAGGGGAAGAAATCGACGCCCTCCCTGCAACATAAGTAATACTTTAAACAGTCATATCGAGTTTAAATGCATACTGTCTTTTTTCATAATGACATTACCAAATAACGTTTAATTTTTATGATAGTACATATTTGTTTCAATAACGTAAAGATATCGGAAGTAAGATAATATATAAGCAGAACTAAAGAGTTTGATCCCTATAACTTCCGCAATCACTCCTTGTGCTAATTCAGCATGACTTTGTTTAAATAATAAATTATACAAATTAAATAACGAAAATGCTTTTATAATTTATATATCTATTGAAAATAAATAACAAAGTTATTTTCTAGGAAAAATAAATAAATGAGGGGGGGGCGGAGATATATAACCTCACTAATCCGAATCATATTTAGAGTTATCATAAGTGACTAAAACATAAAATAATTTGTCATAAAACGAACACAAAAAAACAAACAAACATACA